>DWJN01006448.1:0-10681 GCA_018248895.1 Carystus phorcus | reverse complement strand
GGGTGATTAGGGATGCAATGCAAAAATGCAATCAGTAAAATTTTTGTCTGTCTGTCTGCCTTCCACGTGGACGAAGTCGCGGGCGGCCACTAGTAACTAATATCTTCAATGTGAAACGTAGCAGTAACTTCTGTTTCGTTTATATTTATAACTATAAAGCTATATTCGCGCGGTGCTGCACATATAAAAAAAAGTCACAGGACTTTTCTTTAAATTTCGATTTTTTTATATATGTTTCATTGCCTGTGTTCTCAGTTTTACTGGTGTAAACCAGTTTTTGCAATCTTCTTTATTTTACTATGGAGCTGTAAGACTTAAGGATATAATTGATACTTCAGCTAAATTAAATGGTTTTGACAACCCTATAGTAAGTCAATCGCAAACATGTGCTGGAAACCGCCTATCATAAGCGTCAATGTTTACATATATTTAGCTATTAATTACAATAGTTATTAAAATATTAAGGAATGTTTACTACGAGATATGGTTTTTTTATATACACCTACATAGTTATAAACAGTTATATAAAAAGAATGAAAAGTTTGTTGACTTATGCAAATGGATCTTGGAAATATATTTGAAATGAATTGTTTCTCATCAAACATAAAGTTAATAAAAATAAACGTAGGTAATAAAATTAAATGATTGATTAAATAATTAACTATAAATATTTAATATCAATTAATTTAGTCACGGTATAATGTTATGGTATCGTTATCACGTGATGGATTGGATGTGAAAGATATAGCTAAAACGACGAAAAACCTTAAGTAATAACTTTCACATTTTTTTATACCGTAAGCAGGCAACGAAAAGACGTGTCACCTTATGGTAAGTGATCACAGACGCCAAGGACGTAAGCAACACCAGGAATGTGGCTAACGCGTTGCCGACTAGGAAGGAAGTGTTGGAGCCGCCTATTGAAGAACCCCATGGGGTTAGGGGTAGCTATGACATGAGCTACATGCTAAGGGTTACTTGTGAAATGTTTAGAAGAATGTCCTTACGTCGTTATTCAAAACATTAGTTCTATTGTAATTTAAAATGTTTTTACACTTCTTATAAGTTTACAGGTCGATTTTGGTTTTTTTGTTTGTATTTATTTTACTACACACTTGAACAAATTTCAATTGAAACAAAAATTTCAATTAACATGTGGTGATGTAGTCTTGAATGTTAAAAGCCTATTAAAATTTATATTGATTCAGTGTAGTGCTGAACATTCGAAATATAATCGGACCGAAGCACCGAAGCTACCTAATTATCGCAACACATTACGTAACTCAAAAATACGATAATAATTCATGATACGGTGCGATGGGTTATGAAAAAAACAGAATTAAAACTGTGCATAAGAAAGTGTTGGTTCAATTTAATTTAATGTACTCAAGCGTTAACTAGTAATTAATAAAAAAACCTTATATTCCAAAAGGTGTCCCTTTGTCATGAAGAAATTATTTCCATAATGTTAAATAAGTTTAAACTTGAATATAAAACTACTATAACTCGATGTTGTTTGTCTGTCGTCACGGTTTAACGCTTATCTGAATGACGCAGTAAATATTTTTATCTCTATTAACATCCGTTCTCCAACAAAACGTGCAGATTTTTCGCACGGGTATTGTGTATATTTATTGGTGAATTAAGAAACATGCTATAAGGTTATTTTGGTACTCTTACAGATTAAATTTCGTAAACTAGATAAATCTAAAGTAAATATGATGAAGTCAGATAACGAAATAAAAGTAATGGCATTGCGAAACGCTATTATATGAGAGCAAACTGATGATGTACATTTACAGAAAAGAGGCCTCCATTACGTAAGGACTTGTCTAAATTAGTTGAATGGTTTCATACATAATTATCTTTCGTTCCGACATAGCATAATGAATGGGTATCCACATCTATTTCATGACGGCGAAATAGCGTTACACTTCAGTTACATCTTCTTTTTAATATCATGGATTGTTTAACAAAAAACATACCTTTGAGAAGCTTTAAATTGCATTTATTTAATGGCATCAAACCATTAATGGCCCATTACTGTGCACGGGTCTTTCCTCATCATTGAGGAGGTAGAAAGTATACTCTAAGAGACTGGTCCACTGCGGATTGATGGAGGGTTTAGTGGCCAAATCAAATGTGGGAAGTTTTTTTGTCACCCGAAGGCCTCCGACATGGCTTATCGACTACTTAACACCGACGACTTAATCGACGCCACCATCCAGATACTGACCGCGCCCGCAGTTGCTTAACTCGGTCGATCGCTTAGGATTGACGCGAGCCGCTTGGCTATGAGCGCTTCAGTCATCCATTTATAAGACGTCACTGCTGGACGTAGGCCTCTTCTAGTTTACGCTACTCTGACTAGTTCCGAAGCGTCTGAATTTGTTTTGTTCTTCTAAATCTTACTGTTGTCTCTCATCTTCTTCAGGTCGAACCTACTCCGGAAGAGTCCTGTACTCCCTTCCGATATACCAAGAAGTATTTTTGTGGTTATTGCAGTACGGCAAATCTTTAAGCTTTTGAACTTTGCCACGTGATTGATTGCTACTACTACTTCAGTAAAAAAAGTTCAAAAGTATCTATAATTAATTTGCATAATACAAGATTCGAGTGTGCTAACAAGCTGTTCATAGATATATCAATGGAAATGGATTTGAATAGAGCCATGTAAACATAATCGTGAGCAAGCAAGCAGCGGGTGTGGTTGCAAGTGAACAAGACTTGTAGATAATTGTAACAATGGAGAAAGCAACAATCAATTTGAAATCATATTCTTGAGAACACTTTTGTACAGAGATACAAGTGTGTATTCCATTTAATTGTATTGATACAGAGACGATTACAAAATTCATTATTAAATAGTTGCATGCAAGAATTTATTCCGTAAGTAGTACTGTCGTTTATGAATGGAGGAAACTGGGTAACGGTAAGATTAATTGAATAACGCCTTTCGTTTTACATCGCACTTCGTATACCATAAATAAACAGGCAATTTAAAGTAGCCTCTATAAACCTTTGAGTAACTACATTTTCTTAATAAATTAAGCGTTTTTCACTCTTTTCTTACTATTTTTTTCACTAAATATGAAGAGCCCTAGGAAGGTTACGGAAAACCCACGTTTAAATATTTATAAACGAATATACAAGTCCTCATAGCCCGGTAGCTTACGTCTGTCCTGGGTGATCGACGGAGTTAAGCAACTGCGGGCGCGGTCGGTATCTGGATGGGTGACCGCTACTGGCAGAAAGTTTATGAGTGTTTCTGTACTTAGGAAGGCACGTTAAGCCGTTGATCCCGGTTGTAATCGTAGATAGCTGTCGTTACGCCACGTCAGAGGCCTTCAGGTGACATAAAAGTTTCCAACACTTGGGTTGGCCCCTATCACCTCCACCAATCCGCACTGGAGCAGCGTAGTGGAATATGCTCTAGATCTACTCAATTGTGAGGAGAACCCTGTACTCAGTATCTTACAATTCCAATATTTATATTCACCTCATGTTCATAATCATACGTCGTATCTTATGAAATGTTTGAGTAACTGTTGAAAGGTTAAATTTTGGGACCCTTTGCAAAGTGACAAGTATTTTGAATAACATCCGAATCCTGCTGAGTAAAGTTATGAATAGCGTCCTAGTGAATCATCTTGCTTCTTCATATGCAATTGTCTTGTAGTGGGTGTCTCAAAGTACTCATCGGTTACATATTATTATTACTATGAGCCAAGGGCACTAACTACGTTGTGAGCCTACATCAATGCTACACATCTACAGGAACTATCCACATTTTATCCAACATTTGAAAATTTCATTCCATAAACCGATGTATTCGATTACAGGAGAGTTTAAAATTTAAAAATAAATGTCTTATTTCTGCAGTATCATAATTTATTGAAGATATTTTTCATTCAATGAACCATTATTTTGGTAAATATATTCTAAAAGGGGATGTATTTTGGGAACAGGATTTAGAAATTTTCTTTTTAAAAATCGTCTTTTTGAACACAACAGAAAAACTGCAAGGTTTATTTTTATTATAAAATTCAAAGGGATATTAACGAAGTGTTACTCCTCGTTTTAACGTTTCAAAGATTATGACTGACAGGTGTAAACTAAATAACGCTTCACGTCAATACCAATTTCCTACCATAGAAATAATGATCCACTTTTACGAGACGGGCACTTGATCGATTAAAGCAATCCGGCGAGAGAAGTTTCGCACCCACCACACAAATTCCTATCTTAATTGAACGATCATTGCCTGATTTTTGTGTCAAGAGATTTAATCGTGTTTTGACTAATGTGGTTACATTCCATCAGTTCAGTGGTCTACTTATCGAGACGCATCAACAGTATGTGGTAATACCATTAACACACTGACAAACTTCGTGTAGGCCGATGCCATATTACGTAGTCATTTCTAGAATTAAGCAAACGCTTAATGGTTTCTTACCGGAAGTTTTAATAACAGGCATTTTAGTTGTCGAATGAAACTTAGTCTCGGCTTATTATCGGCTTTAGAGCTATATAACTGGTAGCTAATTACATGTTAAAGTGTTAAATGGATTTAAACGACACGTTCTTCGATTTCAATTTCTACATCGAATATTCCACTTTGAATACTTATTAATACTTCGTGATTTCATTCTAAGTTTACGGTTTATGTCGCCTTTGGACGCCTATTTCACGAAAGTCGTCATTGCATACCAGGTGATACAAAGCAGATACCTAATCGTTTGTAAGTTAAAAGTACAGACATGTTCATATAACTTCTATAATATTTCTTAGACCGGTTTGCTATCATTACAAACAGCGCACCTATTATTAAGAGTGTTTCATGTTGATGTTTTTGTAAGCTTAAATTGTAAATTGAATAACAAAAATCCTAATCGAATAACAAAAGTCCTTGTGTTATGTCATAATGAAGAATTATGACGAAAATCCATATTCATTAAGAAGTTGCATGAAAATTCAGTCTCAAACGCAAATACCTCTATTTAACGATTGCTGATACACATTGCTGCAATATGGAAAGAAAGGCACACTGGAGGACCTAGTGAATGACAAGCCTTTTATTCTAAAACGCGAACATTGCATTGATCGGTCTGGAACACCTGGAACCGATAGCAGCTGTTGGCAGCTGGCCCGCGCGTGACGGAGTGGTAACATGATGCAACGATCAAACACACTCAACTCGCTTTTACCGCGCTACGTTTACATACTTTCATTACGTAAAACTGTATCAAAATTTGTATTCACTTACATAGCGGTGCAGTATATTTTACTGCAACCTCATTCGATGCCAGCTCTTGCTAAACGCAAGCATCATTTGACTACTTAAAAACAGTACGTAATTTATGCTTCGTATAAAGATATTTGAACACACATTACACAAGCTATATCTGTTTTACGTTTTGAATGAATTAATGTGGTTACTCATTTGGGAGATTATTTGGCAGTGACCTTAACATGTTTCTTTTGATTTTTATAGGTTTAATTCATTACTTGGTTGTGATCAGAATCATACTGTTTCTATTATTTCAAGAAGTACGCAAATAAAGAAGCAAGAAGTGTGAAATCTTTAAGAAATATTGTGTCAGGTAATTTTTTTTATTTTGATTTTTTCATTTGTTTTTTCTCAGGACTATCAAATGTTACTATTACTTAAACTACTTTAAATTAGAGAACGTAACGTTACTTATTTTCTTAATATTTGTATAATTAAAAATCTAACTCAGAAAAACATGGCCGCTATCATTTATCATTTGTGATTGAGAGCCGTAACTTTGATTCTTTGATCGACCGCATAAAATGGTAATTGACTTAAAAAGGTCACGACCCTATTCGTCTATCGTCGAGAAGACAAGCCACAGAATATTTTGTTTCATATATACGATATTAATATCCGCTATAATAGATAAACATCCCACTTATGCAAGGCTAAAACTTTTACTTTCTTCGTAATCGTTGGAAAGAGAAGTAAAAACAAGCGTACATTTTTTCTCCTCACACCGACTTATTACTTCCTCACGTAGTTTCTTTAAACATAATTATAATGATGGTATTACGCGGTAGAGATGTTCATACGAACACGTCCAGCTGTTCAACTCGATAATCGTTTTACATTTGCTCTTATAGCAATCAAATATACTGTTAGTTATATTTATGTTTAATTTCATTTCAATTCAGACTCTCATACTTAATATTTATTATTTCCAAGAACAAGCTGTAAAGTGCGTATTTTATTTCAATTTACCATTTTGAATCAGAAATCCCTTTATCAAATCGAAAAATATATCATTAATTTCTTTTCATTATTTTATTTGTTACTTAACAAAATTTATTTGCCTGCAATTTTTTACAATTCAAATTTAGGTTTAAGTATTTCCGTCCATTTTACTTATTGCTATACTTTTGATTTAGAATATCTTTCAGTATGCTTTAACCTTAGAAAGAAAATCTTACGTCCATTTAAGTTTATATTTATATTATATTTTAACAATTTTAAACCTTAGAATTCGAAACTGAATTGGTGTAGTATGAAGTAGGTATGTATATTCTACGAGAAAAATGTATGTTATCTTTGCCTTCTAGACTATAGGACCTATAATTAATCGTGATCTATACATGTTATAAAGTCACCACGACTTATCTCCTATACCTTTACTTGATCTTTAATCAATCATTATCTATTGGCACATACGCAATTTACGCAATCATTGTTGCTCACAAGGCGGTGTATTTCCTACAAACTTTTCTTCATCCATTATTGTATTAGAACATAATTCAAGCAACGATTAACATTTCAAATCAACCGCTGTATTATCATTACCTTTCTTTGCCTTATAGCTATAGGAAGATTAATTGTGTGTGATTATTATTCGTGTAACATTAAGCGAATTAGAATTTATAACAATATGTATATATATACACAAGTGGATTTTATATTAACGATATTATTTGCTGTATTATTTTAACAAATCGATTTCTATATAGTGATACGATAATCCTAATCCGGCGCAAGAATATTCCTTCATTTCCTACTAGTAGAGCTATACTATACTATATATATACTACACACACATATATACTACATACACATACTATACTACTACTTCGTATGACCTTGGAACATTTGTCCCGTTTTTGTAATATTTCTCATCAACGATCAGCTCCTTTTGGTCGTAGCATTATGTTATAGCCTTCCTCAGTAACAGTAGTATACAACACAAAAACATTTTTTCGACTCGAACCAGTACTTCTTGAGATTAGTGCGTTCAAACTATCAAAGTCTTCAGCTTTATATTATTAGTATAGGTATAGATGAATTACTTCTGCAGCTTAAATTCTAATAATAGGCTACGACGGAAAATAAGAGGTTCAGTAGTAATCATTATGTAATCTTATCACTTAAAACGATTGTTCGTCAAACCATCAGATCTGATAAGACACTTGATGGCATGTGGTCACCGTCGTTAATGGGGATCTATTACATTAAGGCGTGTTTTATAAATAAGTACGAGGCTGATTGGTCTCCTTATCTTAATTGATTAGATCTAAACATGGATTGCAAATGTATTTATTATTATTGCAAGAGGAATGGTGCTTCTTTAGACTTGGAATTAGATTACGTTGAAGTTCTCACTTAAATTTTTAAAATAAGCAAATGGTTATTATTCTAAGCAATCGCCATAAAACGTAAATGCATCTACACATTTGTATATGTACATTGTACTACGGGTCTAATCTTGTTTTGAATTTCGTTTTGTCTTGAATGAGGCTTTACAATATTATTATTATGTCAATAAGTGACAAGCGCGGTAAATTACATGATTGTTTGATATTTTGTGGCGAAAGAGGGTAAGGTTCAACTACACAGTATTAAGAGTATATGTATTGCTGTTTAATGTTACATTAACAAATTTTCATTTATTCGAAATCTTTTCGATTTCTTCTTTATAATCTCATTTTACATTTTTCCATATTTTTCTTTGCTAAATGTTGCTAGCGACTTCTGTGTCCTATGAATCTCTTTGCATTATCTGTTCGAGGCAGTCAATCTATATCTTTAAAAGAATAATTAAAACCTTCTTTGTATCTTTCTAACATTTAACGTCTTCACTAACTTCATTATCATAGTTTATATAATAATTGATTTATTTCTCTTATTATTTATGTCACATTTATTATGTTATACTAGCAGATCCGGGCACGCGTTGCTGCTAAGGTTTACATACTCAATTTAGCCGACTAATAGCCTGTTTAAATATTGAACTTGTCTTAGTGATACGGTACCATCTAAATAGTTCATAAGGATTTTATGTTCTAGCGTCACAACGTCCTTGACATTTGGAATTTTTATCCGGTCAACTTGGTAGCCGTATTAAATTCCTCGTACCACGAACGACGAGATATCATTAGCGAGACAGCACTATCGTACAACGTCATGCGGGTACGATGGACGGTAATTCACTGGTTTCTGGGTTTTTATCCAACATTTAAGCCATGATCAATGTTGGTAAAAAAAATTAAACGGGGATTTAATTCACTTGTTTTGCTTAGTAAGTAATTACTTTCGTATTATGTCAATAAATTCGTAAGCTCAGCCAGAATTAATTTCCTTCCACATTTAATTTCCTGTTAAGAAATTATTCAATTAGATAAATTGTGAGGACAACAGGATTAATTTTATTTTGGTTAGGTACAAGCCTGACGAACGAATGCAATATTTTGATTTCACTGTGTATTTTAAATTGTGATGCTGTACGGGTATCTTAAATTTAAGTTCCTAATCATGTGGATCCTACATGTGTTTTGTAGACATAACACTTAAATAGTTAATGTGCATGACCGCTACAATGAATACGAAACAAAAAGAGTAAAAACTTTAAGGGCGTTCCTGTACAATTTGTCGGTGTAAATATTACACGGTGTTAAGGAACTTTTCTCATTCGGATTGCTTGATATTTTGCTGTTATTTTATGTGAATAGTTGATAAACGAACAGATGAGCTATGTGTTACTAAGTGATCATCTCATGGTCACCAGCAACATAAAAGGTGTCACCAATGCGTGTCGGTAAAGGAAATAGAGAAGAAAGGTTTTTTGATATTATACTATATAATCGTCCAGTTCTTAATTATATTCAAATGACTTCCTTGCTATATGTTTTTATAATATAATTGCCTTACTAATTAAATGTTATAATTAGGATAACACATTCATTCAAATGTCAGCTAACAAAAGACAGACACCGGCGTCATATTTTGACATAATGTAGTCGTAAAATATTTATTATGAGGGCGGTATAATATTTTAGAGTTATTGTCTCGATCATTTCTAAGTAGTGTATAATAATAATAATAATAATTAATATGTACTGTAAGCGATTGCGTTTTATATTGTTTTAGGTTATATAACAAAAGAGTTATTTTATGCTATGTGATCTCAGTCGCTAATAAAAATCAGGAACATCAAAGTCATACACCACTGATGTATTGTCAGTCAATAAAGAAGAGATAAGAGTATTGGCTCTTGAGCATACAGCTGGAGAATCGTTTCGTGGCAGCCTCAAGCAAGAGTTAACTAGCCAAGTGGACTTTACGGAAAGATAATACTAGTAAGAATATAAGTCAGTTAATAATAATATTCGTATAATAATTCCCGCGCAAATCTCTACCAATAAGCAGGCCGATTCCTATTGCCTTATGAGACCCTAGTCTGCCGGAAAGAGATTGAGGTATTAGGTATATGGCTTTTTTTCTTTGATGTTATTGATATCCAGGACCGATGACTACTTGCTTATATATGACGCGTCTACTTATTTGTCGGTTATTTGCATCTTAAAAACCTGTTTGAGCCAAAACGAACTTCTAAAAACAAAATGTTGGGTAAATCTGTTTCACGCTCTCGAGTTTTCCGCTTACCAATGAACATTGCTATTCGTTTTTATTTACCTATTTACGATTACATGTATAGTTAATCAGAGAATTAGTTTACAATTGATTACAAAATTCTATACAGACAGCAAGTCAACAAAACCGCGTTAAAAATAGAATTCTTACCTCATTATAACCTGGCATTTAGCGAGAAGTCATGTATACGACACACGTATATAAATAATGTTTTTGAAGGCTTCCTTTGTATATCATCATTATACCGTGTCATTAGTAAGAATTTGTTACAGTATGACCCCCAATGATTGATGAGCATTAATCGTATTGCAATCGAAATCATTTGCAGTAATAGCTTGATCGTTTATATGCAAAAAATTGCATCATGTTTATTTATATCTTCATCTATAATTCATTTTATATATGAAAGCGCCAAATTAACTACACAATTAGATGGATTATTCGAAACTCAAATTATTATTTCATATATATTTTCCAATGGTACATTTGAACAGGTTAAAAAGATCTAAATTTTTTGATTAAATGTTTTACACTGACGAAATTTGCATTTGAAACGGCATTTGCATGTAATGAATAATATAATAAATAATGTATTTATTCAACTTAGTAGCCCAGTATCGACCGCACTTAATACCTAATTTCGTATGATAATATTAATAGTATCTATAAATATATAGGTAATAGACGTTAACATTCCAGTGAGGAAAGGAAGTCTATCATTATCGTGGCTGCAGGGTGCGTTATTTCTGCATTATCAGATCGCTG
>DWJN01006447.1:0-10683 GCA_018248895.1 Carystus phorcus | reverse complement strand
TCCTGGGTTCGATTCCCAGCGAGGCCGAAATTTAAATGATGAGTTTAAATTTCTGTTCTCGGTCTGTGTGTGTGTGTGTAATTGTATTTCTGTGTTGTCCGTGGCACCCACGACCCAGGGTATCCTAGTGTGGGACTATGAGTGTGTGGCGTTATTTATTAAGTCCACGAGTTATTTTCTAACGCTAAATTAACTTCAATATTGATAAATATATACGAGGAAGTTACAGAGTGAAACTCAATAAAACAAAAATAATGATATTAATATTTAAAAAACGGGCATTGCCCCGAAAGAGATTCGCTGAGCGCTATATTTTCCGATTTCAACCATAACGTTAATGCGTACAGCATTAACAGAATTGTCAGTGTGTAGTTAAGAGTCTCTCGTAATCCCCGCATTCTGTTTTTTGTTTAAAGCTTAATAAACAAAGTGCAGCCAGAGTACTTTAATGCAATTTGTTTGAATTCAGATGCGCTCTGCATTTAGAGTCAAATAATTTTAAGAGAACAATACAATACTTCGTTATAAGACAAAAGCGTATTTGTGAGCACCTAGAAGTCCACAATACATGTACTTAAAATAAAAACATAAACCTTACTTTCACAAATAGTATGCCGATCAAAAGTAATTACTTCTTTATATTTAAAATCTTTTTAATAATAATATTTACATTGTTCTTTTAAATGTACTTCGTAAATCACTTTAATCGTTGTTGAAAATCGCATATTTCATGTAGAACTTTTGAGATAATGCGTTTACAGGGACAGTTCGTAAAAGAATTGGTCTAATTCAAAACAGGGTTAAGCAAATCTTTCTTCGGAGCTAAAAAGCATAGATACGATAAAGATAGGGCTACGTATTTTTACCCTTGCTATCGATTTGTACTGAAACTGACATTTGAGATGTTCAGCGAGGAGTTCCGCGTTATTTGGCCTTTATTTACTATATCCAGGTATCAATGGACATATAGTACTCAGAGTGCTTAATAATGTGCGACTAAAAGAACCCGATCACGAGTCAATAGTTATAAGTTAATATGTGTCGTGTTTTAGCCGGATTCATTATTTCTATATATAAATTCACACATATCATAGATATATTTAATGCAATTTTAAAATATCGAAGTAGTGAAGAAGCAACATTTATTGCAGCAGATGAATATCTTAACTGCTAATGTATATAATTAAGGTAATAATACATGTTCGATCTACATATACATATATGTATTTGTAATAAAATAACAATTGTTGGTAAACCTAATAAAAATTTAAAGTAGATAATGATTTAATTTTAATTCGTCTTTTCGGTTCCTTCAACACAAAAGAGTAGCTACATGTATAATCGCTCCGCACGTCTACAATTTTACTACAATTTTTTTTGTAATATATGTATTTAACTGAAAACATTAAACTGTTTATATTTGGTAATACGCGGTTATTGGAATACTTTACAATGTGTGGTCAACATACCTTCTGTTTAAAGGTAAAAGCCGACGCGTTAATTTAATTTATCGGATCGGAAGCGCGTAAAAATTTTTATTTTCATGTAGCAAAAAAATTCGCAAGAATAAAATTTTTATTTCATTATATAATTAGTATTTTGTTTTATTTGATTATTAATTCTATTACTAGGTACTTCAGTTTTCAACAATTTTCATGTTCTAGGTCAAGACATAATTTAATATAAGGTTATAGCTAGGAGTAGCTATTCATATTTATTGAGTAGGAATTCGACGACCCATATTACATCATGGCTGTACAGGACTGCAAAACAAAGGATCCTGGGTTCTTGGGTTCGACTCCCAGCAAGGCAGAAATTTGAATGATGAGTTTGATATCTGTATATTTAATAATGGCTTAAATGTATGTCCTTAACTTTCTGTGTTGTTTTTGGCACCCGTAAAACACCCGTATAGTAATCCTCGTGTGGGGCTCTATGTATGTGTAGCGAAGTATATACAAAATGTAGACGTGAAATACAAAGAATAATATATACATGACATTATTATAAAATTTATCTTTAACTTCATCGCGATATCTTTCTTCTATGTTTCTTGAATTGGGAGTTATCTTTCATCATAACTATCATAACTTAGAAAATTTTTAAATGAACCTACACGAATTTTATAACGAGGTAAAGTTTGTAGCTCACTAAGTCGGTAAGTTTGAAGGTGATCAATGATTTTCGAATCTGGGCATCCGTCTTTATTCTAATAATATTGGCTTCATGTTATAGTTTAACTTAATTTAATGTAAGTTTCATCAAAATTAGTTAGAACTAAAGGTAATACCCGAACATAATTAATACGAGATGAAAGCGAACCTTTGTTTTTTCCATCTTCTTTCTTTTTCTTGCCCAGCAGCACATCATTGATGTCTTTAGACACTAATATTGACTGTACCCTCTTACCAACAGGTGGTTTATTTACCCATTTGTCGGCTTTCTACATATGAAAAACTTAAATATTGTCCCCGGCGTCATTTACCGTCAGATGTTTTACGGGGTGTTTTACGGGTTTACGTTATATATTATAACGTTTTCGTACTACAAAATTTAAATTCATTTATGAGGTTTATACTTAAAATAAAATATTCGTAAGGTATTCCTTAAAATAGGTTTTTTTAATACAGCTTTTTGAATTAAAACTTCTATATAGACGAAGAGTATTTTAGTAACTACTAAGAATCTTCTATATTCCATGCACGTGCATTTAAAACTCTGCTTAAAAAACATCCAGAAGAACGATGCGCTTCAATTTTCAAAATATTTTTCTGGAAATGTTTTGTGAAAAATGCTGTCTGAATTGCCGAGCTTTATTTGGAAACTTGTTCGGGACTTTTTTTCTCTTGTTACAGGTGTACAGGTCGTTCATAGGTTTAAAACCATTTTGTAACTCCTACAAATGAATACAATAACAACAACAAAATCCTCTCTATCTTTGTTCACCAAAACAGGACGTTATTATGGACAATGCATTTATATGTAGGAAGTAATACAATAGTCAGTTTTACCACTCAATTAGGGATCTCTTCCAGACAACCTATTAAATTAATAATAAAGTAAATAAACATGGAATGGGGTAGGGTGCACAAATAAAAAGAACATAGCTACTGTTATTTGAATAAGATCGTAGATAAATGTCTTTTGATTAACTAAATACCCTATTATTGGTTTTGTCGAAAAACACGAATAAGTTAAAAAATAATGACCGATTTAGGTATATGCCATAATATATCAAAGGTATATAAGTTATGCTGATGGACTCTATTCTCTACCATCCTGAAGACGACTGCCTACCGACTATCAAAAATTCACAACATTATTTCGTCATCTACTTTAGTATCTCATTTATCCAGTGATTATAGGGAGATACTAAAACGGTTGCTTATCACTTCAATTTAGTCTGCTACAATCTAATAATATCCTAAACTTCCGTTTGAAAATCTTTACAATTTTGGCATTAAAATTCTTGAACGCTATAATTAAATATTTATATTTATTCGCAAGTACTCAACCGAGATTCATTAAACAGCCGTTAACTTTATTGCTTTTTAATATGTTGCGTCAGTGTTAATTATATATTAAAATGCCAGTAATGGCGAGGCTTCTTTAGGCTATCGTACCTACGTTTCATGTGAGAAATGTTTATATTTTTCAATATTTCATGAACTACATGTATGTATAGTTATATTTCTACTAACAATTTTTTTAATTAAACTATTTTGATTTTCAACTTTTGGAAATTAGTAACACATTTTTTTATTACTGCATCTCTTAAAAACATTCATAATAATATTTACTACCTCCTCTTTATACTTTCCAACTGGTTTTATTTCCAGTACCGCGGGAACATGTTTATTTCTCGGAATGTAATGTATCCTATATGATCCATAATCTTCTTTAACGTTTTCATCGTAATAGTATACGACGAGTACGCCGGTAATGATATACCTTAGATGTTAAGGTCGTTGTACTTAGTAAAGAAAATATACGAAACAAGATATTTCAATACCAGCTTTCGCCGTTGCTAACTTGCTACATAACACCGGAAAAGCGCCTTTTATTTTAAAAAGAAATAATCTATTCTTAAGTCTAGCAGATTACCACACCAGAGAGCGATTCGTAACATTTTTATGCAACACATTTTGTTTTTGTTCTAATTAAATCACATTAATCTATTGCAGTAACAATAGTTATTGCAACAGTTACTAAATCAGTCCCTTATTGTTGTTTTGTGAATAGAATCTGCCACAGTAAATTTAACTTAGTTTATATTCCAGGATAAAAATTATCTTAGAATAAGCACCGGGATATAAGCTACCATCTCCTAGCATAAATAAAGACATAGACAAAGTAAGGCATAGACAAAGAATCGTGGACAGGCAGACAGCAAGTAAAAAAAAATGGTCTGTGTGTCAATAATAAATTAAAAGTAAAAAATTTAAGAACACGCTTTAATTTAAATGCCCTAAAAAGAATAAAGTATACTTTGTCGCTGAAGTTTTTGCTATCAACCTTTAATTAACGTCATTACATAATTTATTTGTTATAAAAGCTTAACTACTAGTGACTGTCTTATTATTAGTGTAGATAAATTACTTGTGTACGGGCCGTTCATTTCGTTTTAGAACATGTATAAATTATCCAAACAAGCTATAAACTGGAAAAATGTTACGGCTTAATTTATCACTCGAAGTTATTGCTAATAAACCTCACATAATTATCTGCTGTGTTACCTGTTTCACTATTGCTTTGTACGAGAAACACTAATAAAATTTATTTGGGTATTTATTGGGTCACGTAGGGGTTCAAGTTTCTCGTATCAGGAAGCGTGTGAATGTAATGCTCTTACAAATTACCTACGAAATCAAACAGTTCGAAATGTATCTATATAAAGTACATAATAAAGTTGTAAACACATTGAATTAAGTTACAAACATTTGTTTATGGACAATTATTATAAGAAGTATTGATTACTATATTATATAATAGTGGATTTGCCAAACGTACGCAAAACATTCATTACAATCGTTTAGTGACTTACACACGAACAGAATTATTATATAAAGATGATACTTCTCATGTAATAAATCAAATACGGGAAAATTCGCCGACGCGTTCAAACTTCAACAATAAATGTATCATTTGTATTCATTTATGCACTTTTCTTCACTAGTTTCACGTTGCTCAGAAGTAGTTGCTGGTACAATAGTTTGGTAAATATGTTTAAACTTTTATATCTTAATATCTACTTTAAAACTCCCAACTACTTTGATCTTTTGACTAGAGATTTCTTTTCTCAGCAATTTCTTGAATCTTAGATTTATTTTTGATTTTAGTGACACAGTGGTGATATCACAATGAGACATAATGGAATGTACATATTAGCAAGTGTCCAATGAATATAAACAAAGAACGATGTAAAAGAAAGTATACGAACATTGATTCAAGATTAAGTAGCCATCAAATCGTTTTATAGTCATATTATATACATTTTTATTTAGACATGATAAACAAAAATTATAAAAGAATTTGACGATTTAATAATAACGTTTTGAAACATGTCCACATACACATTAAATTACTCGTGACTGCACACAGAAACCATATTCAGTCGTTTCGTTTCGTAATTATTTACGTTGTTATTATTCTTGAATATGGTAACCCATTACTGGATCTTACTTAGTGATTACAGACCTGAAGCGACCTACATGACTCTGATTCAGTGGGGTTGCGGCAAGGAATAGTGGATAAATAAAAAGTTGTTAAGAAAAGTTGTAAAGAACAACCCCGAAGAACTTCCCTTGAGACACAGAAACTTTTAAAGGATGCTGCCACCCATCCAATTATCGAATGAAGTTGTGTATCTCAGCATTCTAAGCTGACCCTGTATGATTGGCTTCGTGATTTCTTAAGCTGATATTGTTCAAAGTACCTAATAATCATCTTATCGGTGTATACTTGCCAGTTTTTGCTGTGTAGACAATTGTGAAGAAAATATAAGGGTCCTTATGGCGTTAAAGACTTTGTATTAAGATAACGAAGAAGTTATAACAAGTAGGTGTTTCGTTTTGTTAGTAAACTTCAGCCAGGAAGGTGATAGTTTCCTTGTTATTTATAATTTAAGTTTCAAGAATTTTATTAAATCATACTTGTTGTTCCTTATAATTTTTCACTGTAAAATACAATTTGGATTTTTTTCTTAACGAAGTTATTAAACTTAGGCTATATTTGTTGCAATTTAAATAACAATACGTACTTTTTCATTTTTGCAACCTATGCATTATACCTAAATTACTCTTTAGAAAAATTTAGTATGCTCTTCTTATGTACGTACGTTAATCCTTAATTTGACGACCCGCGTGGCGTAATGGCCACCACGCCGGACCGCCGTTCGAAGGGTCCTGAGTTCGATTCCCAGCGAGGCCGAAATTTAAATTTTAGTGAGTTTAGATTTCTGTTCTCGGTCTGGGTGTGTGTAATTGTCTTTCTGTGTTGTCCATGGCACCCACGACATAGGGCACGACATCCTAGTGTGGGGCTATGAGTGTGTGGCGTTATTTATTTATTTAACACCCTATCTTACCTACTGGCGGACAAGTCTATATTCTGTGAAAGCAGTGCAACGTAAACAAGAATATCTTGAGCGTTGTTGCTATTTGTAAATATCGGTTAAACTGTAGCCAAAATTCTTAGTGTAAGAACAGAGGGCGTTGTCTGGCGCGACGCCAGGCTAATCGCCCTCGGATGTGCTCAGCGTTGCAGAACTATGTTATTGCCCAATACGGATAATATTACGTAGAATATTTAAGATTTCATCAAGATGAGTATCAGTAATCTTAATCTCTTCCAACAATAACAAAAATATAACACAATATAGAATGGGAGTCCACTGTATCTTTTTTGCTTATACATACATTTGCATAACACTCTCATAATTGTATGTAAATAGAGATCATTTTAAATAATATAAATATGACTTACGAGTTACATCCCAGAGAGATCTTCATAATGCTTTCCCTTTGTTCACAAGCAAGCAAATTAGCGGGTTCCCTTAGACTCATCATTAAAATACTCACGGAAGCGGATGGCATAAAAACTCAAACTCTAATTATTCGGGTATAAATATTTGTCTGTCATATACATAAATGTTTATCTCGGTAGGGAATCTGAAACGTCTAACTCGGAATACATTGTTACTACTGACTGGGCAAAAAAGTACAATAAATGTATTAGTAATATTTCAATATAACAGGTATTTGGTAGGCAATAAGTTATTACCGGTTTCAAACGAGAAGGAAATTTTTTGTTAAAAAATATAACTCTATTCAATAAGATATTGTCCGTTCTTGTGGATGACCTTTTTCCATCGATCTGGCAGTGTAAAAAATCCCCGTTTGTAATAGTCTGGTCTTTGCTATTAAAATATAGGTTAGGTGTAGAATGAATCTATCGACAAAAGGGGCTTGACTTAGTTCCCAAATTAATATTTTTATTAATCTTACAATCGCTTTTTCAATGGACTAAAGAAAAAACCGACTTTATTTAAATGATTTCAACCCATTAATGTCCTACTATAGAGCACGGGTCTCTCCTCATCACTGAGGAGGTTTAGAACGTACTACACCACGCTGCTCCAGCGCAGATTGGTGGGGTGTGTAAATACGCCGTATTAAATATTTCGATAGTAAAGTCATACGATCAAGTTAATGCGAATTATTAGAGATAACTCAAAAACTGCACGTCAGATGTCGCCCAAATTTATATGGGACCATAATCATGCAAAGCTTTTGAATTAAATCATTGTCCATATTGGTACACCCAGAATATAGTTATTAAGAAATATGTATATATAAAAAGTAGAGACAAATTGAAAATCTCCTCTTTTTTTTAGTCAATAAAAATAATGTCTTTGGGCTACTCCTATTTTAGAATAAATAATCGTAAAATCTGCGAAGTGATCAATAACGTTTTTTAACTCCTGGGCATAGCTAGCATACAATACATATGTATAGCTTTGCTTATGATAATTCGACAAATGAACTATTGTTAGAATTGACCTGATCAGCGGCTACTTGTACTACACATGTAACTTAATTCAATATGGCTCTCTGTATATTTCTCATACCTTACTCCCGATCCCTTAAGGAATTAGAAAGATTGAGTACCTTTTAAATTTAAAAATATAAATTAATAAGTACGGTGCTGTTCTTGTAATAATCGTAACACAACTGTTAGTAAAACAGTTTGGAGTCGAGTATAATGATTATCTATAACTTTTCATGATCCAAACCTAAAAAATCCTTTTAGTCGAATATCTTCCATCATAAAGCGCTATATAATTTTGTATGAAATGGAATACAAATTTACTTCCGCTGTCCACTGATGAAATGTTTTTTTATTGACGGCCAGTCTCTGCATATGCGTATAGATGATGTTCTTTTACATCATGCAAATAATATCATTTAAATCCTCTACTTATTGCACTTTTTTGTAAGGTGAAATCTTTTGATCCTTGCAGCGTTCTTACCTAGTGAAGTTAATGATGCAAAACTTAACAAAAAGTGTATACATTAGGTTCAGTAAGGTGCTTTCTTAATTTAAAATTCACTATGCAGAGAAGCTTAATGGCTCGATTTAAATATCAAAGCAATGGTCGTAAAGCTATAAGTGATGGTCGAACGTTTGATCACATCGGTAGTGCATCGCTAGACATTAGTTTTCATACCATAGAATTTTAGTAGCTCCTAAAAAAATGCGACAATGATGGTCGAAACAAAAGAGCAATCTCTTGACGCGGTTATTGAAATTTACGTGCTGCCGTGGTCGACTAGAAAATAATAGTTGAAAATTTATTGTAACCATATTTCGAGTTGCAAATTACTAAAAAATGTATTTTACGTAAACAGAATATTGAGAGTCGATTTTTGGCAAAATATGTTACTAGTTTTACTTACTCTTTCTATTGATACAGTGTGATTGAGGATACAGTGTTCATGAAGGTGAAGTCATGGACCTTTTTAATATTATTTTTGAAAAAATATACCTATAATAAAATACCAATTCCTTGCATTGTTTAAGCAATTTTCTTTAAAATAAAATTGCACCGATGCGGACACCTCAATGGAAATTTGTATTTATATCATAAGCAGGACAATTTGGATAGAATTACATAAAAAGTGGGGTTGAATGATTTTTTGTAGTCATGCACCTATATCGCTCGAATATGAGTACAATTTAATTGGAAACCCATACCTATTACGTTTCCTACTTTAGTCACAATAAACCAATTTTATGTCGTAAAAAAATTGCAGCAGTTTTTTATTTCAGTTATGTAAAAACGCATAAAAAGTTGAATGTTAAAAGGTAGGTGTATTATTAGAACCCAAAAACTTGTGCGAATAACAACGTTCAACCTACAGTCACCACAGAATTAAAAGTCATCTGTCACTACGTAAAAGTTGGCGGTATTCTATGTAACAAGTTACAAACATATTGCATTCAGTTTTTGTTTTATAGTACAAACTACTTCTATGTCCAATTTAATTAGAATCCTTACGAGCCGTGTAAGCGTCACTGACAATATTGTCGTGGAAAGTTAAAAAATAAACGCGTACATAGAGATAAATAAAAACTCTATATTAGTTTCCCTTTCGAACTGTTGCGGTCTAAAATCAAACTTGAGGTCGAAGCGTGTAGTTACTATATTAGGCTATAATACTTTATTAAATTGTTCCTGACTTCTTATCATAAATCAAATTATTATTTCCTCTTTGCATCATAAATCAAAATGTTAATCATTTCAGTGAGCTGAAGAATGCACTACATTAATATTGCAATCTGAAAGCGTTGCTTTGTACGACTTTTCAATTTATTCCTTTTGCGTTCACGATAGCGGTGGCAATCGTATATTATCTTGGGAATGGGACCACACTGACAAAGTGCAACGAACGTGCACGGCATGAATCTCGTTTAGAATTATGTAGGTAAACTTTATACGTTCAACGTTATGTAAAGAGGCTTGAAAGAACATCGAGTACTTACTACAAGATCAATGACCTTATTTTGTGCTTTGTACATTTTGCATACTGTGTTCGTATTGCATGATTTTGTTTCCGTTTGCGTGTTGTAATTTTATTATTTTTACACCTTGCATATTATAATTACGATTTCGCCTCGATCCTTAATAATAATATAATAAAATAATTTATTAAAAGACAGAACCATATGTCATATGTATATGGCATGCTAGATTTCATTATTACAAATGTATATAAATATGATTAAACTGGGATAAACATTATCCTTAAGTTAAACAATTGCGGGCGCGGTAAGGGACTAGGACCGGTAGTAGCAAAATTTTTTGAGCGCTTCCGTGTTTTGGAGGACACGTTAAACCGTCAATCCTAACGGTTGTTTAGAGCATCACTAAGCTATGTCGGAGGCCTTCGGGTCGAATATTCGATACTTGGTTTGGCAACTGAACCTGTGCATACATTATAAATATTAAGAGTATTATTGTTTGTTCAGTGCCAATGTATTCGTCCTAATAAACACACGTATATCAACCTGCTGTTTTATTGATACTCGCCCAAGTTAGTGCACGCCATATACGCACAGTGGTGACCCCGACGTGATGGACCCCCGTACTGGACCATGATGAAGTATACTCAAGGCATTTTC
>DWJN01006446.1:0-10683 GCA_018248895.1 Carystus phorcus | reverse complement strand
CTATCTCTTTTAATTTTATAGCTAAAAATCTACAAAAAATCAGGCAGATAGGCCTTTTTTTCCTGATTCCGAATATACATACATATATATAACTCAATTTCACAAAAAATGTTAGTTGTGCCCTTTTTTGGTAACACGGCAGTATACTGGGCCGATAAAAGGTTGAGGTCAATAATAGTCTTATTCCGAGTACAAACTGGGGTGTACACGTCTCATCCATTTGGACTCTGTATCAACCTCCTCTGCTTTTGGTGAAACACAGATGAGGCTCTATCACCAAATCCATATTTCAAAAGACGATAATCGTTACCGAGCTCTTACGATATTCACAACTGTCTATTTGTACGGAAAAGCGTAATTTACTCTTACCAAAATAAATCTTTCAGTAAACGAAAACTCGAATAGTACGATACGCTTGCGATATTTTTGAGTTTACGAGCAAGTAAACATTTAAGTTTAAAACTAAAACCCCTCGGTGGAAACAAAATGAAACAAGAAAATATACTTCACTGAAATCGTAAAGAAACGTTTACCTTTGTGCGCCTGCCTCAAGCGGAATTAAATGATGTTCACGACGCTAATTCAAGTTTAAGTCTGGCTTCCATATATAATTAAAAAAAAAATGGAAAATCAAATTGATTGTTGAACTAATATCTCGGAAGATGGTATACAATCAGTGAATACTCCTAATGTTTTGCGTTGGGTTTAAAAGATTGCTTAAAGACTTACTACTTAGACATTGACAAAGGACAAATTGTACACACACATGTATTATAAATATAATTTCGTAGTTTTTTGAAACGAGACAAAATTTTTGATTCAATCAGATGTAGATCCTTTTCATTTACAGACCCACTGGGAGATGAAGAATATTTTTTTAGATCTTTACTGAATTTTTTATGTCTTCCAATAGAGATAAATAGAAACTTGATCTAAGAACTAAATAAAATACAAATTTAAAATGGAATAGTAAAATGTGCTAATACCTACTATATTATTTAAACCACTTACGTTACAACAGACCTTATTACGATACGGTAAAAACAGCTAAGACAAAGCAGGTAAGAACATTTGTTTTTTAACTTTCTGTAGTTGCTTCCTTCTGTAGTTTTGGTATAAAAAAAAATTCTATACTTTCTTGACTGACAACGCTTCGGTAATGCTTTGTGTTGTTGATGTCCATGGATGGCGGTTACCTCTGACCATCACTTACCATCGTTTATAGACTATTGAATAATAAAAGTAATAGCGACAATATTTAAAGGTAAATAAATAACACTATAAATTCATAACGCAACACTAGGATTCCCTGTGACATCGAGACCGAGAAAAAAAATTCAAATTCATACAAATTTCTGCTCCGCTGGCATGAAATCTAGGACCTTTTGAATATCGTACCGGTACGGTAACCATTGCGCCACAAGGGTCGTAAGAGCGACATTCAGCATTAGATAATAAACCTATTATTATTTTTTACATTAATATGAGCTTTATAAAGTCATGTGAAGGTTCAAATTAGCCTGTTATTAGTGTATTGTGAAATAACCCTAAGGTAATTTTCAGGAGCGACAAAATGCCGGGTATTAGACGAAGGACCGAGTTGAGCTGTACATTTGCGCCGTCTGACGTCATTTGTGTATGAAATTATTATTACGATTTACTGTTTTATTAAGCGGACGAGTTTCGCTACAGGTGTATTCCGGCCGTAAACTCATTTGCTTTACAAATATCTTACCGTAACAGGATTGTGTGTATAACTTCTTAAATGCTTATACAAAACCTTGTATCGCGACAAGGTTATAAGTAATTTTGGAGAGTTAGTTGTTTCTTCGAACTGTAAGTCCAAGACTACTTATTCGCGCTGTGTCCTGTTGAAATCAGACAAGGCTATGACAATTGCCATTAGAAACGTTTAGGTTTATTGATTCAATTTATTTATTTATAGTACACCCGGCAGCTGGCGTCGATCTTAAGCGATTGACAGAGTTAAGCAATTGTGGGCGCGGTCGTTACCTGGATGGGTGACCGCTAGTGGCAAAAATTTTTTGAGCGTTGCCGTGCTTCGGAGGACACGTTATGCCGTCGGTCCCAGTTGCTATGAACATAACAGTCGTCAAGCCATTGTGGAGGCCGTCGGGCGATTTAAAAACATACGCCACTTGGGTTGGCCACTAACTCCTCCACCTATCCGCATTGGAGCTGCGTGGTGGTATGCTCTAGACTAAAAAACGCTTAAGAAGTTTTTGCCTTTAGCGATCACCCATCCAGGTACCGACCGCGCTCGCAGTTGCTTAACTCTGTCGATTGCATATGATCGACGCGAACCGCCGGGCTATGAGCGTTTGTGTATGTACATGGTACAAAATAGTCCAATACAGTATAATAGTGGAAGAAAGATTTGTTTATTGATAACATTAAATGTTGTCAATAGTTACTAAGCCCATATAATGAGAATCGGTTGACAAACAGAAGAGAGAATCGTTCTGAACTGTTTTGTGGTCGCCTCATTGTATGTATATAGGTAATTTACCTCCTCAGTGACGATGAGAGACTGAGTAGTGGGGCATTAATCGGTTAACGCCGATTAATTTAAATAGTAATTATCAAGACTATACAAATGCTGATTCAGAATGAAGTTGCAAAGTGTTGCAACTAGTGTAGTGCTCGTAAACTGTACCGAAATCGTAACAGTGAGGGGAAAGTTCCTTCTAATTCTAGTTGATTGCCGAACAACCGCCACTTTTTAATTTGGCAGTTTAATCGAAATTGGAAAATGTTGTTTTCTTCTCATTTGGCAAGTTAGGTTTTTGGGTCCGGGGCTAGTTTTTGAACTTTTTATTACTCCCCCGGCCAGTGCGAATCGCTAATTGCGCGTACTACGCTTGTTCACAGTTTTAACACGATTTGAAGGAAAAAGCTCGCTTTTATGCTTGAGCGTTATAAAATTTATCTTTTCGTAATGCACGAATGAGTGATTAGAAAAGACTGGGAATATAAATGTATTATTTTTAACTGAGTACAAAAAAGTTTACTGACTGTTGGATATTCGTATATTTGTATTATTTTATGAATATTCATATTTATTGTTTAGTTAATGTTAATTTACTTAGATAAATAAATATAAGTCTAAGGTCTAAATAGTTTTTTTGAACTAATCTTACGAAATTGGTAATAGGTTTTTTATGTGAATTATCGAAAAACGAGCAGATGCGGCCGCGATGGTAAGTGCACATGGATATATTGGATCCCAGAGTGGTAGGTGTTTCCGGATCATTAGAATATAATTATAAACTATACAATAGACTCTGAGTTAAGACAAATTGTTCTAAGACAATGTATAATTGTTTGTTCGATACTGAGAACATTTAATGACATGACAGTACATTCGGTCTTATTTTTTTACGTTTTTACGAGTATTCTCTAGACCTCCTCAGTGATGAAAAGAGACCCGTGCACAGTAGTGGGCCATTAATGGGTTGAAGGCATATAAGTTAATGCTTGACCACTAACTTGCCTCATGGTAAGCAGTGATGCAGCTTTGGATGGTAAGCGCACTAACTTAGAACATGAGTTATTATAATAGCATATTTGAAATGATATTCTTTCAAACGTTTTAACAGATATTTATGTATTCAGAAAAGTTTGTATAAGGCTTTTTAGGTTAAGTGGGCCGTAAGTAGCGACCTTTATATTATTATGATCTCGAGACGTCACACGTCTCTTCTGCGTATAATAAAATTGGAATTGATCGATGTCTGCCTAAAGGACTATATTTCAGAGAAACTTTAGTACGAAATAGATCGCATAACAATATTTTTTGATTTTGCATTGTATATGTCGAGACTAGCATATTGGGTTGATGTTATCCTGAAATAGAAAAATCATTTTTTGTCGGATCAAATTTTAATTAAAACAATTCTCAAATCCACTTAATCATTGTTAGGTAATATGTCCCAGGGTTGGCCTGTTTATAATGATGGAGTAACAGAGTAAGATGTTACACCGAACAAATACAAAAAATTCACCAAAATCGGTCCAACATTTTAGGAGTTCAATGATATATACATAAGCAGAAAAATTATATAGCTACATATAAAAATATAGCTCTTAACGAATAACAAAACTAGAACAGGGTCAAATCTATACTGAATATAGGCTCGTGTACAAACGCCGCCCAAAAATGTACCTATGTCACTACCAATAAAATTCGAAACTTCACCAAAATGGATAAATGGTCACCAAAACAGATGTCGCTCGCGCAGGCATCCTACTTTTTGCGGTAATAAAATCATACCAACCTAACCTAACCGTTAATTTGATGCACAATCAATATTATTTGGTTATCATTTATCTATTTTGGGAAGCAAAAGGAATAATTGTCTAAAGCGTGCACTTATTCTAACGTTTGTTTATTTATTTTGCATCATAATATGACTACTTTAGGGTATTTTTTATAAAGTCAACTTATATTGTTTGGAGTGATTTAATTTATATGGTACTTAGTCTTAGGGTCTTTATAATATTTCTGGTGACCGTCTAAATTATACCCCTAAATATAACACTGAAATTTTTTTTTTCTTACCATCAGGCAGGAGTAATGTAATTAGTGTACCATCTACATTAGTAGTCAAGCATTAACTTATATAATTAAAAAAAAGCAAGTAGCCTTTGTTATCGATACAGAGACCAAAACCTATTATTTTGGAATTATAGTCTGTCTCTTTGTTTACGCATTATATAGATTATTTGGTAGGTTTATAACTTATATTTTGGGGGTATCCCTGGGATACTCTTCATCTTAGAATAGATCTGTTCCCACGGTATAACAGATAAAACTTGATATGAATATTTCGTTAAAAAGTTGATAATTGTTGACAATTTCTTCACTTAACCTACTGCAACAAATTATTATGTTTCTAGTCTATAGAAAAACAAAAATTGTTGCATTAATTCTTCCTTGGTTCGGCCCCCAAACGATGCGTCTCCGGTTGGGGCTTGAGAGCTAGCGCATTCTTCCCTCCTTCTTTCTTCTTTCTTCTCTCTTTCTTCTTTCTTCTCTCTTTCTTCTCTCTTCTTTCATACCTGAGAACGTATCAGTGATGCTTTTTGAGTTACTGACGACCATCAAGTGACCTGTCTACTCGTTTCTTGATTGTACATAAGAAATTGGTGCCAATTGTAAATAAATGAAAAACACTTCATATGATGGAAAAACTGCGATGATATTTTCTATTAAAAGAATACATTGTTATGTTGTCTCTGTCTAAGGTTATGCCAATTACCCGAGATGAGAATGACATCTACGTGATCTCTAGACGTCATCTTTTTTCGTAATAATAAACATAAGTAATGTAAGCTAAATCTGTTTTCTCATTAATGTTTCATTTAATCAACGACCGAAAAAACAAGTACAATAGTCGCTCCACTAACCTGCACTAGACCAGCTTGGTGGAGTATGTATGTATATGTATGTATGTATGTCTTCTTTAGTGATGAGGAGAGACCTGTACCCCGTAGTGGGCCATTTAGGATTGAAGGCATGTAAATTTGGACGGGAACTAACGCACGACGAGAAATATTGCCTAGGAATTACGAAGGATAAACTGTTACGCCCCAAATACATTTTGAATAACTCATATAATTGAGTTTGGACTAAAACCATCAATAAGAAATCACGCTGAAAATTTTATTTCAATCAACCGTGAACATTTTGAATAAAAATGAAATTATTGAAAAAGTTTTATATAAACTTTGTAATAACTCAACAATCGAATAAAACTTTAGAAGTCCTTCTGTTACAAGAATATCTTAATTTATTCTTGAGACAATTACTGTGAACAAAGGATTAAATGATTTTTGTTTCGCAATTTTATTTCAATTCAAAATTAATCGTATTGTAGGGTCACCGACATAGCTTGTAGCATTAAGTAGGCCGTCTGATTCAAATGATTTTAATTATGACTGATGCGTACACACAGGCCTAATATATCAAATCAAAGAACAAAAACTTTGCCTAGTATGCCTTGCCTTCAACCCATTAATGGCCCACTACTAAGCACGGGTCTCTCCTCTTGACTGAGGAGGTCTAGAGCATACTCTATCAAGCTGCTCCAATGCGGATTGGTGGAGGGGTTAGTGGCCAACCCAAGTGTAGGAGGTGTTTTTTTCTAAACCGCCCGAAGGCCTCCGACATGGCTTGACAACTGCTATGTTCATAGCAGCCAGGACCTACTGCTTAATGTGCCCTCCAACGACGGAAAAGCTCAAGAAATGTTAGCCACTAGCGGTCACCCATCCAGGTACCGACCGCGCCCGCAGTTCCTTAACTCTGTCGATCGCATAGGATCGACGCGAGTCGTCGGGCTGTGAGCGCTTATTGCTTAGTATACTTTCGTTTATTTTGTAATATTAAATCCTAAACCTAAAATCAATATTGAATTAACTATTGCAAAAAAATCGATCATTATAAATCGTACCTTGACCAATAAACGGTCTAATAATGTATTAGGGTAGCATATCCGATTACAGTAGAAATTATTAGTATTATCCTGTGTATCACATCCGGCTAAATAACCCGCGAAACAAAACTAGTTCGGCCGCACACTCCCAAACAAAGGACGGTTTCGCATAAATTAACGACTTGATTTAACAATCAGTTAATTTTAAAGGGTCATTAACAATCAACAGCGCGGAACATTTCGTCCGCGCGAAGTATTTTGTAGGAAGTCTCTCGAATTTTCGAAAATAACAATTTGTTTCCAGCGTTGCAGAACTTAAATCGTTCTTTTGTTCTTCGTAACAAGAAATTAAGTTTCGGCTGCACAACCGAAGCGGGGTTTGGTTAACAATAGGTTATGAAAAAACTTTATTTGAATAATCGATGTATTTTAATATCTTCCTATATAAAGGCGACAGTCGCGTGTTTGTAGTCCTAAATTAAATGTTAACAAAACAATATATGTATGTATGTACATACAGTTCGGAAACTGATGTTATTCCAATCACCTACGTAGGTATACATATTATTTAGTCGTATTCTTACTTAATATATTTTTGTTATATACTTTTAATTGGAATAACGTTAGTAAGACAGTTTCCGAATTGTGTGTATTTTGTTAACATTTAATTTAAGACTAAGCAACACGCGATTTTTTGCCAAAATGTAGCAAATGGGAGCTAAATTTTATCAAAATAGACCAGCTTGTTAACACACTTCTAAGAGTAAATTCAGGTGTTGTCTGTAACTATGAAGAGGAAAGAATACTCCGAGGGAGTTAACGGGACCAATAAGGATAACTTTGAGTTTTGTAGTGTTCGTAACACCTTTCTATTAAGCTCGTTTAATTTTATTTCTGCTTAAAATAAGGGAAGCCGACTATGAAATTGCTTAAGACCGTTGAACATTTACGAATGAAACAGATCATGTAATTGGCCTGCCTATTTTTTTAAGTTTTTCTATTGTAAATTTGATTGAACTTGTTCAACCTGAAAATAGTATGTAAACTTTGTGTTATTACGAAAGTATTTGACTTACTTAAAACTTGGACCGAGTTTTAAAACATTATAATCATAAGAATATTCTCAAAAGCAAGTTTTGAGCTTGGAAAATGTTTAGCTAACCATATAATGAAGTTTACACGTGCACAGATGTGTATGAAGTTGGATCCTATTCCTAGCTTTTCGCTTTCTAGTTTCTTGTTCAGTTATCAAAGCAATTTGTAGGGAGTACAATTATTAAAAAGCGTTATGGAGAGATGTGAATAAACTTAATATAAAGATCAAACTTTGTTTTGAACAAACAATATAAAGTAGAATTTGGTCGTGTGGAAATTTGAGTTTAGGTAAAATCAGCTAAACGTGGCAAATTATGGATACAATTTAAGATTAAGGATACAATTTAACTTTAAAGAATTCCTTTGTGAGAAAACTATCTGGGGTCAAGAAACAGGTTACGTTTATTTCAGAAATCTTTAGGGTCGTGCGTCATAAATAGAATGAATGATTTGTGAACGCATAGAGGTCAAAACACGGTAACATTAATATTTATTTGTTTATTGAAATTTTTCTTGTTTTCATTAATTAATAGGTTAATGCTTGACTACAGCCCCACCTGATGGTAAGTGGTAAAGTAGTCTTGGGTGGTAAAGCACATTACTTAGTTACTAACTTAGTAGAAACCTATTCACTCTTGACTAAAAGACATCAACATTATAATCACAAAGTCAAAACGATTATGTTCATATATATAAATGCTGACCTTTTCAATTAGATTTTTTTAATTTGCGTAGCAACGCACGTCGATTTCTGTTAGTATATTGTATATTTTAATGTGTTGGTTCGTTACATAATGTAAGTACATAACTAGCAGACTTGGCCACGTGTTGCCACGACTAAGGTTAACATACTTAATTTAGCCGACTAATTACCTTACACTGCCATCTGTTAGAATATTATGGAACTAATTCTTTGTAGATATTAAACAAATAATTTTTAATAAAATGATCTTGCGAATATAAATTGAGATGTAAACTATCCTATCTTTTAAGTTGGATCAAACTACACACGGTGCGCAAAATGAAAATCAGTTAAGTAGTTTAGGAGTCCATTGCGGACAAAGATCGTGACACGTAATTTTAGAAAATTAAGATATTACTTTTATGAAATCCGAAGCTCTGTTTTGCTTAGTTATTGCACTTTTTGTAAGAACATCAGCGATGCTGGTCTCAAGTCACGTAAGTTGAGATAATGTTTGGTAGTTTACGGAGATTACAACTAGTTATATATTAAACGTATCATTCTAGTCGATGTTATCGTGACAATGGATTTGTTCCGAATCTGTTCTGATGCTCATTGTTAGTGATTTCCGCATTAGGGGATTTCTGCTTAATGAATACAATTTAGATAGACAGCCCGATAGTTGCGCCCCAAATTGAGCGGCTCAACGTGATTATATAGATAGAAATGTGCCGTTGGGTGTTTTTATAGTTATGGAATGTCTAGTTAGTATACATTCTACTTTTAACGACGTATGAATTGCGACAGATGGCACTAATTATCCCATTTTAGGCTATGATATTTTTTTTCACTTCTTACTTTTGTAGCAAGCATGTGAATTTAGACGTAAAATGGCACCTTGTAATTTTAATTCCTCATAAACATATGATAATAAACCATTTAAATCAGTTCTCATTTCCATTGCGCCGTCTATCGAGATGTTGCAACAAGATTTTGTTTATTTCCTTACTATCTGATATCTGTGTGTGTGCTAAATGGCGCCCCAAGACAATATTGTTAAGTCAGTGCTGCCAGCAGCAGAAACGCAAAAAGCAGCAAATAAAATTTATAAGAACAATAAATTAGTCATTTCAAATCATCAAATCTACTGTTCAAAATAACAATCCTAGAATTAGATTTCTAAACTATGTTTAAAATTTTTGATGATAACGCCATCTGTTGTGGTAGATACAAAACTGTAGCAATAAAAGATAACGCTAGTGCTGGCGCTGTTTTTGCTAGAGTTAGCGAGGTTCCAATTGAAGTATGGAAGATAACCCTCTATTTCGCTATGGTTATAGATTTAAATATGGATAAATACACGTAAATATCGCTTCATTATCAAACGATTGTTTGTAAAGCCAAGGTGTTTTAATTTTCATATTTTTCGGAGGATGCTTTTTGTTGAAGTTCTAAATCAAAATTCAATTATGATCTTGAAATTCATCTTTGGTACCTTCTCTTTTATATGATTTTAAACTACTTTCATCGCGGACACTAAACATTTTAATTATAGCGGGTACTCACGATCTCTGTATTCTTTATATTCTTTTACCGATATTTCGACCCAGTTACATGGATCGTGGCCACGGCGAGACTGCAGTGGCGGGGAGAAACTATTGACAGATGACACTTGACATACACTAATGATAGAAAAATATCGGTAAAAGAATAAAAAGAATACAGAGATCGTGAGTACCCGCTATAATTAAAATGTTGAGTGCCCCCGATGAAAATAGTTTAAAATCAGGTATATATACTTGTTGGTAGAATATAACAATTATTAAAATGTTAATAGTTATAGAACGTAACAATTGAATGTTCTTATAGTTTTTATAACATAATTATGGTAAGTACCTCCGATTTGATAGAATTTGCTACGGTGAAAACTGTCCACGATATATTTATGAACCATGCGACGATTTGAATACTCAGCTGAAATAAAATTTTACTATATTAAGTAACAACTAATTAGTATAAAACGTAACATGGGTAGGAATCGGATATTTTAAATGGATAGCTGATGAATAAACGGGATCCTTCGTATAGCTAAACATATTCTTTAAAGCCAAGATGTGGCAAAAATAGAATATAAAATACTTTTATACAAATCAATAATTAAAAGTATAGTAATGAGACAACGGAGAAAGAACGCAAAGCTGGAGTGAGTTTCTTTCAGCGTTTCATTTTCTCGATGTGAAAAACACCTTTTCTGAAATGGGTATTTGAACAGAAATGTATGTCCATGCGTATTGAGTAGGACCATGTTTTCAATTCAGGGAATCGAATCAACTCAATCTCAAATTATTTATGTCATGTAAGTATTTATAAATACACTTATGAAACGTCAAATATTTTGCATCTACCACCGTTACGGAAGGGTGCCTTATAAATAGGAGAAGAAACGGC
>DWJN01006445.1:0-10683 GCA_018248895.1 Carystus phorcus | reverse complement strand
GCAAAGCAATAAAGTTAAAGGTAAGACTTATTTAATAATGTAATTTAGTCTAATCATTAAATCAATTAATATTTACTCCAGGAAGACCAGTGTATTGAAAAATGTTACGAATTACAGATCTAAAACACCGTAAAATTATTAAAGAGCCGTTATTATCATACAGAAAATCGTTGCTTATAGATAGAGAGTTGGAATCTGATACCGACGTAGAGCTTTGTTCAAGGTGAGTCATAATTCTTATCTGTTTAACATATGTATATTATCTAGACAATATGGATACCTTTTTGGGGGTAATTTTACATTGAAGCAAACAATAAAGAACATACTAACACCATTTTGTAATTTACTCAAAAATAAACTCAGAATACCATGTAAATTCACTTAGTTACTAACGAATAATTTGAAATCGGCATAGATCATTAGCAGCATTTTCGTATCTTATCAATGACATAATCGTATTTCTCTGAAGTTTATTATGGATGAAATGTTAACATTCTTTTATATCCATTATTCCGCTTTGTTATAGTTATTACACATTATCTTTACTGAAGTGTATAGCCATTCGCTAGTAAAGTAAAATTACGAACGAAATAAAATAATTCGCCCGCTAACTGGACGATAATAAGACTAAATAAAATTGTAAATTATGAATGTAGATAATTAGCAAATAATAAATATTTTAAACTTAGTTTAGTACTAAAATAAAAAAAAATAAGAAAAGAAATAAACAGGTCATGTTAAATTGTTTTTGGTACTATAATTTAAAAAATTACACTTTAGTAGACGAATTAACTTCAAACATTTGGTGGATGACGAATTTTAACCATTCACGAATTCATTTAAACACAAAAAAACATCAAAACTCAGATCAAGATCCAACAATGTTGTAGGGGTTCAGTTACATACACACAGACAGAAGAATCATAGATATACATATATAAATCAACCTGATTTAGTTACTAATCTGGTAGAATGCCTACCACTATGCTTGAAGGTGATAAAACATGATCTGGGTTGTACAGCATGATCATCCGACCCATAATTGTCCAACTATTGGGCTTAAGTGTGTTGTTGTTAGTGGATTTCTAATACCATTGAAAACACTATGGAGACCTTTTATGTGCACAGTTTCCTCACGATATTCTTGTACCGAACAGATGATTAATAATTAATTTATAATACGCGCATAACTAGAAGCGTTCATAGCCCGAAGCATGAGCTGATCCTAAGTGATCGACTGAGTTAAGCAACTACGGGCGGGTCTAGTAGGATGGATGACTAGTGGCAAAGATTTCTTGAGTGTTTTCGTGCTTCGGAGGGCACGTTAGGTCGTCGACCCCACCGGGACAACAATCGGTGTTCGTAGATCGCACTCGTCGTATAAAATACTGTTTCCCAAAATAAACATCACATCTAAATATTTTTGAAATATAAACTATAACATAGTAAGAAAATACCACTTTATGAAATCATACCAATAATGTATTGACATAGAAAAAAATACAGTTGCAGTGAAACGGAAGATGATACACATAAGATCCATAGAGAGTTTTTAAGAAAACCCGAACGTGAACAAATAACTTGGGCTACTCGGTATCTGCAGCCTGAACGGGAAGACGAGAAAAGCCTGGTGAAGAAAGCTAATGACCTGACGGACAGGGTATAAATATTATATTTAAATTCTGTACCTATTATCCCCTTAGTAAGTAATATCGATTAATTTCATTAATTATTGTTTGTTTTAGATTATAATTCATATTATGTCAGTTTATTTTACGTTTATGTACGGTTAAATTTGTATCATAACTAGCCGTTACGCGCGGCTTCGCTCGCTTTGAAGCCCTTTAAAAAATATCAAACATCCCATAAATTTTTAAGCATATTTTTTAATAAAAAGTAGCCTATGTTCTTCTTAACACTTTTAAGAATGTGTATACAAAGTTTAATGATAATCGATTGAGTAGTTTAAATACCCTATATATTGTAGAACAAAGTAATGATCAATTAACAAAATCAATCCGATTATCTAAGTAAATATGAAACTATTCATATATATATAACATGGCAGTAACATAGAAAATATTTGTTATTTAGGAACCACATAAGGGTCAAATTGTAGTCAAAGATTTCTCTTTCCTTGAAACATGATAAAATGCAAACATAGCATTTTATCTAAAAATAGATTATATAATATATTCTATACATACCTACTAAAATTCTATAGTAAGTCAATGATCAATTCTGAATGGAAATACGTGAGAGATACTGTTGAATAACCATTTACAAACGTTGCTACCTAAAGCCCAAAACTATGAAAATAAATATTTACGTTCTACAACAAAAATAAACGTGACGGAAGGCGGCATTTCCCAAAACATCAGTATACAAAAATAGCTTACTGCCCTGGTAACTGGTGACTGGGTTTAGGTAACCCGGTTTGTTTTACTACTAAACATATTTTAAACTTACATCATTGCGGATATTAAATATTTCAATTCCAAACGGGTACTAAACATTTTTTTAATTTTTTACCGACATTTTGACTGACGACATGTATAGTTACCGTTAACTCGAAAATTATAAAATTTGAGTACCCTTTTGCATTTATAAATATTATACAATTATCTCGATTGAATCTTATTATGGATAATATTTATATCAGTGTTAACTTCTAAATGATTACTTCTCAGATTTGTCACGAGTTCTGCGAATATATGAAGCAACTTGGCGGTGACCAACAATCTCAGTTGTTCACGCCCAAAGCCATTAAGGAACTTTTTCAAGTAAGTCCGTATATCTCCGCTCTGACAATTCAAGCCGTTTTAAACTATGAGTATGCTTGAAGTTAAAGACTTCTACGACGTGGTGTGAAATTTCATTAAATGTAATTGAAATATTGTGTTCAATATTACTGCTTTTAATTATACATATATGTACTTCTTTTAATCTAAGATTAAGTAAAGAACTAATAAAGTAATTTATAGGTCTTGAGATCTGTTCAGGATACCTTATTAAAATTTGTAACATCTAATTTATATTTCAGTCATGGTTTAGTTTATTAACATTGTAAACTAACATCATTCTACTTTGTTAATACTTCCTTCAAATTAATTACAAAATAACAAATCATGAAAAATATGTTTAAATATTATTCGCATCCTCAAGGGATCTGAGTTGTGATTAATCTGGCATGTCTTCTAGTCATTTCCAGTTGTTATAATAATAAAAACAGTATTTGGAATTTCAATTATTATTAACATCCATTTTAGATAGAGTTTGATACCCACGTCGCTCGAAGTCTGAAAGTCGTGCCTAAAGAGTTGCCAACAATTGAAGAAAGAATAGCCCATATCACTGGAAACGAAGAGGTAATGTGTTTATTAACGAGAAAGAAACAATTATAGCTTAATGGTTTAAACATTTGTTCACCGTACAAAGACATCTTAGTGCAAATCTTGCACGAGCCTCTTTTCTTCAAAGTTATCAAAAAATTGCGTGAGTGAGTTCTCCATAATTTTCTCCGAGATAAGTAAAGTCTTCCAAACAGTACCTGATCATTGATTTAGCGGATAAAAATATAAAAATAAACTAAACACTGGCACACTCATACCCTAGCACCAGGCTGCCCTGTCACAGGTGACATGGACAACATACAAAAGTCATCACTAACATCAATAAGAAATATATATCTGTCACATAAATGTCCACTCCGGCTGCGAATCAAGCCCAAATTACCTCGCTTCGTGGACTAGGTCACTACCAATGAGGCTACGGAGCCGTCACATTAAAAAAATAAAGGAACATAAAGTTAGACATTAATTAAACTTCGCCAAAATTAATATAATGTGTAATTAAATATAACTTTTTGCTAAACAAAAATCTCTAAATTAAACTCTAGGCTAGTCCTACAAAGCGACCGCACTAAAAGGAAATAATCTACGACCGCGTACTTTCCTTATTATAAACTGGGTTGTTTTATTTTTTTACCTTAGGTAAGTGGTAAAGACGTCTTAGGTGGAAGACGTAGTGACTTAGTAAAAATCAGTTTACTCTCCTCCTAAAGACTTCCACATTGTAAGTAACTGGGAATACCGAGGGAGAATAGATTGTACGTTTTACCAAAGATTAATCCGGTGGTAAATATATGCCGTGAAAATTCATGGAGTTTAAGCAATCCGACATTTTAATAATGTCTGCTACATTTTGACAGCAATTAAATCAGCTGATTGTCATATTTTTCGTAAGAATGTTGACGTGTTAAGGACAGTTCTCGTTTAATTTTATTTTGAAATTGCATACATATATTTTTTTTTAATTCTCTATACTTTGAATAATGCAAATTAAATTTGACCCAATTAATTTTCATATCTTACTTAATGATGTAATAAACAACAAAAAATTATTAACTATAGACGTATATAAAAATAAAAAAGATATATATTATAGTATTCACGCTGTAATAAAAAAAATATTATAATAAAATAATAATGACGCTCAACCGACCTTAACGGTTCAAGTAATAATCCCTGTTTTCCAAACAATTACTTCAAATTCAGATTGGGGTAATAATTTATATGTATAATAAATGTATCTTCAGTGTGTTCCGTACAAGCGCCCTACAACACAGTCTTATAATAGAGTTACTTGTGACTCAGCACGCATTTAAATATTTCAGAAATCTCGCTATGCAGCACTGGAACGGGAAATCACAAAAGACATCAAGGCCGAACGTAGACCAGATAAAGTTATAGCGTTTGGCCGACAGTTACCTAGAAGTGAATGCTTTCGAGCTCCTCGAAATAACACCAAGGATCGGTGGCAATCAGCGCGAAATGTACCTCAAGACCTTGTTTCTTTAAAAGCAGTGTGGGAAGGCATTACAAACCTGAGGTTAAAATCCTATTTAACATGTAAAATACATTTATTGAAAATATTAGTGATGAAAATTTGATGTGGGTCTTTTGCTGTAAAATAATTTAAACATTTTATTACCTCCTCAAATATAAGCGTTCGAGGTATCCGAGATATACATATAGTATAATGTTATATGCCGTGAACTGACTTAACTGCTAGATTATCGATTGTGAAAATTAAAATTATATAAAAAACAAAGACAAACAATCATTTTGTAGCAGTTTAAAGATTGTCTTAATATTTTCAAACACCACAATTTTTAGCAACAACGTTTACTCTTCTGTTGGAAAAGGTGAGAGATATACTTTTAATTATTTTTTTACAGAAGTGTCAAAGATTATTGTCGTTGGATGATTGACCACCCTGAATACCGCCGAGCACCGTACCTCAAAAGCTTGGGTATGTTCGACCCAGCTATTTTGGAGGCACGTCTCACTTTTGAGGTGCGCCCGGGTGCTCTTACGCCTCCGACAACTATATCGTTCAAGACTCCTGCGCCTATTGAGCATATCAGAAGAAGACTTTCGGAACTTGCAGAGTCGAGTTGACATTATTGTTTCAGTCTAGACATTATTACTTCCATAACCAACTGTTATATTCAACACCATCTTACTATTAGGTGTAATTACTATACGCTGTCGTAAATTTTAAACAAATGTATTAATATAAACGTAATAAAACTAAATTTCTTATGATTCTAATCAAATATGCTGCGAAAAATAACCTTATTAACTTCTCAACAGTGTTTACAATATTCAGATTTTTTTGCACATTTGCTGGTGATTTACAAAGAAAACATTATAAAGGGCCATTGGACCTTTTTATGACCAAAAATGATAACAAAACTATAAGCAATATTTGACAACTCCTAGTCTAGCACTTCTTATAAAACTCCAGAATAGTTGTATTAGAGAATATCTATGTACCTGAAGAATCGAATTAAAATCTTTCATCCAACTTCTTTTTTTGTTTGTCTTGTATACTTTGGGATTCATTGTCATTTGTCTTGTATTAATAAATTTTAAAAAGTACACCGACTACGAATTATCAAAAAACAGAAATCTTACATCTTGTGGTATGTAAGAGGCTCCTTTTCGTGAAATTTCTCCGACTTTTTACATATAAAATTTGAAGTTTAAACGATTTTTTCATATTACAACGCTTAATTAACATGCCCATTAACACTCTCAAATTAATATATTTAATATGCCATTGGTAATTGATACCACAAACTCGATTAATATTTTTACCGGAGCACCTATCTGCCCGTAATATAAATGGTCATCTTGACAACACGATGGATCAAGCCTTGGTTAAATTGATCACAATGTACAAGCTTACAGATGCACTAATAATTTAGGACAAAGTCCCTTACGTTTTATTGTTGGCCGTTCTAGTCACAGAGTACATTGGTATATACTGATACTGGTTCTAGTTCAAGAAAGCGGGTTACGAACGCACGTGTTATAAATAGTTATCTAAGTTTATCGCGATAAACATTACATCATTTCAACAATCTGTCACATTACATTGTGACATTATTCTTATAATAGAAAAAAATCCAATTACATTGAATTTATTCTTCAAAATTATTGTAGTTTTAGAAACAACATGTATGTATAAAATTAAATAACGAGCGTAATTATGAAACATTAAAAAAAGGTTGTTACTAACTTCTGTTTATAGGCACCAAAGATAAGATAGATAACATATTTTATTGAGCAAATAAGTACATATCTATTCAGTTAATGTCTAGCAAATGACCGTCTATACGAGATCAGTGCAGATATAGCGCGCACACCTGAACATTGCTCAGTTTCTTGCGATCGATTTATCGTTCATTTGAAAATTCATAGGCTCGTAAATTATAAACTGAGATATTTGCATGTAAAAGTTTAATCAAAATGGAAAAAGTTGGAAGTGAAAGTGATCGTGATATGCATTTCGAGGATGTATTAAATAGTCAAATAGGGGAATTTGGAAAATATCAAGCCATAAACCTGTTTCTATTAATTTTTCCCGCCATTGGTTCTGGTTTTATGGCCGGGGATTATATATTTACAGCTGGAAAACTTCCTCATAGATGTGCAGTAACTGAATGTGATGGAGCAATGCCAGAATATTCGCCAGAATGGATATTCAATGCTGTACCGGCGACTTCAACCGGCTTCGCCGACTGCACTCGCTACGCTCCTCGTAATATGTCAAGAGATGAACAGTACAACAAAGAGTGTCCCGCGTCTATGTTTGACCGAAATACAGTTTTAGTGTGTGACAGTTTCGTCTACGAACGAACTAATTCTGTGGTTTACGATTTTAATTTAGAATGTCAGGAGTGGCTTAGAGCTCTGGCTGGCACGTTGAATAGTCTCGGTGCTATGATCGCTCTTCCGCTGGCAGGGTACATCTCTGATATTCTAGGCCGTCGGGTATCCATTGTATTTTTTGCTTTTAATTGTGCACTTGTTGGTTTTGTTCGTGCGTTCTCAGTCAACTATACGATGTACGTTATTTTGCAATTTATGCATACCGCTATCGGCGGAGGACTCTATAGCGCAGCTTATATATTGGCTGCAGAAATAGTTGGTCCTAAATTCCGTGTAACAACGAGTGCGACAATGTCATCCAGTTTTGCATTGGGACAAGCACTTTTGGGTTTAATCGCTTGGGGAGTGTACGAATGGCGAAAACTTACTCTGACTTTGTTTACACCAATATTTCTTTTGGTGACATATTATTGGTTAGTAACTGAAAGCCATCGATGGTTATTGAGCAAAACCAAAAACGAGGAAGCAAGAAAAGTATTAGAACACGCCGCTTCAATGAATAAGAAAAACATTACAAATACAACCATGAACTATCTTTTATCGGCTATACCACCACAGATTGAAGATGGCGGCAATAGGAAGGGTTATTTGATAAGAAGAGTGATAAATTCACCTGTTCTATTACGTAGATGTTGTACGACGCCTTTGTTGTGGATAACAACAACTTTCATATATTATGGACTATCAATCAATTCTGTTACTTTATCAGGCAATATTTACCTTAATTATATTTCAATAGCTTTGATTGAAATACCTGGGTACTGGACAGCGGTTTTAGTTTTAGATAGAATTGGTCGTAAAATAACATTATTTGCAAGTTACTCTATTTGCGCGTGTTGCTGCATAGCATTTGCTTTTACACCAAATAATTTATACGGACTGTCGTTATTTTTATATCTTACCGGAAAATTTTGTACTGGTGTTATTTTTACATCATTATATCTGTACACGTCAGAACTATATCCTACCAGACATCGCCATTCGTTTCTGGGATTCTCTTCTATGTTGGGTAGAATAGGGTCGGTAGTGGCGCCGCTTACTCCACCTCTTATGATATACTGGAGAGGTATACCATCGATGATGTTTGGTGTAATGTCGATGATAGCAGCATTATTGATTCTCACGCAGCCAGAAACGCGTGGTTTAAAAGTACCCGATACAATAGAAGATGCTGAATATTTAGGAAAATAAATTTATTTAGAAAATGTATTATTTGTATTATAATTTAAATGTATAAATTATTATTTTATATTTTTAACAGTAGGTTTAATTTTTAATGTGTTTAATGTTTTCCTTTGTTTATCTTAGTTTAATTTTGAAATTTTATTATTAAAAATTAATAAATGCATCTTAAGTTTGGTCTCAAATGATTTTTTTATTTTGGCGAGGATGTTGAAAGAAAGCCAGTCTCAGGCCCAACAGGTTATAATTTGAGACAAGTTGCTTAATGACAGAGTCGCCCTGTAAAGTTTAGTTGAACAACCCTACGGCAATGACCATATAAATAAAACATTATGATACACAGATTCTTTTATTAACGAGTGCTCCCCCACTGAACAATTCATTGGAATTCCACTGATTTAAAGTTAGGTGGTTCACGTTGTGCGTTGGATATCAGTCAAAAACATTTTGTAGATATTTTTATCAAAATATATTCAAATATATAAAATTCATCTAATACTTATATATGTACGTGCCATCTATTAGCTCCTCATAATACTAATATTTTTGGTACTTAGCCAATAACTCTACTTTACTAAGTCATTTTAGTAAGTTAAACTAGATGGCGCTATATACGAAGCAAGCATATTAGTTGCTTCGGTTTTATTGAAAAGCTAGAGGGCAGTAGACTACGTCAATGCCTTATGAATATCCAAGGTCCTCATTACAGATGTCTCTAGTGTAACAAAGTGAAAAGAAAAATTTTATTAATTTACTTAATAATTAAAAACTTGACATTGTGAAATACACAAATTATAATTTGAAGCAAGGGACTTGATTGTATCTATTTACACTATGTTTTTCCACGAATGCTCTATGTTTTTTCAATTGCAACGTGACAGAATATTTGTCATTTTCTATATTTCTGACTAGAAATTGGTTTTATAATTTGTTTACAGAAAACAACTGCTGTGTAATATATAAAACAGAGTGCAATCGGTATTGTGAACTATGCCCTGTGGGAAGCGTCCCCTCATTAAAACTTGGGACAAGCCAAGAAACATAAGGGTTATAACACCATCCCGCTATGAACAAAATGAAGCCTCCGTAAAAGTTCATTGGAAGAACGTTATTAAAAATTTGGAGTTATCCTATAAAGATGATCAGGTATACAGGTTAAAAAATCTCTTATGTTATCTTTTGCATCATAATCAATTGTCAACTTAAATTGGTCAAATTTAAATTGGTTATGAACAAAAGATTGAAATATGTTTTGAGCTGTAAGTAAGGGGCTTCATCCTTCTTAGGACCATAATGATCTCTTGTATTCGCTATGCTGAACAACGTGCTATATTGGCGCAAGGTCCATCCAGTTTTAGGTGATTTGGGCTGCACCACTCATTATAATATCGACGGTACTCTTCTAAGATGATGTGATGTGTTATCCATAACACGATCATCCTTCTTCTAAAATCTACCATGAAATATTCAATACGTGTTTCATTCGCATTGCCGGAGAGCCACAAATCTCCGCTGAGTTGTTTTTTACCTTTCAAAACATTATTGATATACCAGTGTGTAATATTTAGTTTTCGCTACGATGTTTTTTCGGGGGATTCAAGAAATATGTAATTAAAAAATGTAACTGCTTACCTATAAATTTTGTTCGATTGTTATGTGTACTGTGTTGTACGTGTAGAATTTTAATTTTAGATTCTATGGATGGATGACGGATAAAATTATAATCTGTTCAGTATGAACACTATCTATGGACTATATTATGCACATTTTTCTGAGATAACTTATGGCTTATTAGTGAAATATTGATGACTTAATACGAGTGTATATTATATACACTAAAATAAATACCTAACTTTATAATACAGTACAAAAAAGTGTAAAGTAATTAGAAATTAAGTCTTATACATATAGTCAATATCAACTTGGTATACGGAATTTCTTGATAATAAGATAAAGGATTTTTCTTGTTTCCTGTAAAATTCAGATTTTTATATTATGGCAATGTTTACTTTATTATAAATATCATGGTTCTACACATTCAGCTCATGCACTTTTTTGATTTCAAAATCACTACATAGTATAAAACAAAGTCACTTTCTCTGTCCCTATATCCCTATGTATGCTTAAATCTTTAAAACTACACAACGGATTTTGATGCGGTTTTTTTGAATAGATAGAGTGCCTGAAGAGGAAGGTTTATATGTATAATACGTTCACAGTTTTTCTGTAGTGTATTTAGTATCAGCATTGCACCCGTGCG
>DWJN01006444.1:0-10683 GCA_018248895.1 Carystus phorcus | reverse complement strand
TGTATGAAAAATCTAAACCACTTAACTGATTGTTATGAATTTTGGCATAAAAATAGTTCATAACCCAGAGACACACATAAGCTATTCTATTTTCAAAAATCAACCCCTTATGTCTTGGAATAGGGGATAAAAGTTTATATAAAAATCTAAACCGCCTGACCGATTTCGATGTATTTCCTCAGGAAGATAGTTGATAACGCAAGGTCAAACATACGTGGGAAAACATTTGTGGCACACTGATTTTCACGCGGGCGAAGCCGCGGGCACAGCTAGTATATTATATATCTACCTAATTATATTAGATACCTACTTCGCAATTCTTAAAAGTCGTCTTAAAACGAACTTTATAGACATACAAAACCTGTATGAGACCTAACAAAAATATTCAGTTATGGTTAAGCGGAAATCTTAAAAGCTAAATTTACGTACAATTAGTGGACATAAAAATAATTATAAAATACATTAACGTCATAACTACTGACAGAAAAAAAAACAAATATATTATTTTATTTTAATGATATAAAATTAAACTTTAAGATATTTAAATTCGTGCGGTTTTAAGGGGAAATTTAAAACCTAGGTATTTTAATTTTAAGTATCTAAATAATTTTGGAATCTAAGAGGCGCCGTCGGATTTTTGATTTCGTCACTTTGTTTTTCACAATGCCCTCAATTGTTACAACACATACAATTGGATGGCATAAGTAATGAATAAAAAAGGAAAGATATGAAAATTATGAAATGATGAAGCTATACCTTGTGATGCATTTGATGTTAACAATATCGATGAGTGGCGGTAGACACAGTTTCATAAAATGTGACTCTAACTCAATCCCCTGCGCATTCCTTTATGTAGAGATTCTGGCAAGGGACAAGTGGATTGTTAAATGGGCTTCGGCTAAAACGGCTTTAAACAATTTTTTTATGCACTTGCAGTTCTTCTTATAGCACCAGATACCTATTAATTCAAATTCAAATCATTTCTTTCATGCAGGAATTTAAAAACACACTTATAAACGTAAATTTTTTTGCATCTACCACCGTTTCGGAAAGGTGCCTTATAAAGAGGAGATGACACGGGGAAAGAAACTCCTCAGCATATTTTTTAAGCAATACTTATAATGGCTACAATCAATCTGAATTACTGACCTAAGCAGAATTGATTGTGGCTGTTTATATCCATGCGTCCCTATCCTCAAAATATTCAACGTGACGGGAAAAGTAGCCAAAATTTTATTATTTCAGGTGAACGGGGATACTGGCCATCAAACAACATTCAGTGAACTACTCCAAAAGATAGTGGACCTGGCAACGGGTTTGAAAACTGTAGGAGTGAAGCGGGGAGATGTGGTGGCGTTGTGCAGTGAGAATAGAATCGAGTTTGTAGTCTCCGCTGTTGCTGCTATTTGCTGCGGGGCTACCGTCACCACTTTCAATTGTTCCTACACAGAAGGTATACATCTATGTAAAAACCAATGTTTGTTTATTTGTCCTATATAGACTTTGAAAGTTTTGTTCATAACTGTGTGAAAAATGTTTGGGTATCAAAATTATATCGATCGAACACGGATGGTTAATGAGTTTGAAAATGTTGATATTTTATGATCGATCGGACTAAATCAATCTACCCGTATACGATCTACTCATATGTATGCAATAACACTTCAATAAGTAGAATCAAAACGAATATATGTATGTATATGCTGAATTTTCCATAAATCTTTTTAATATGCCTGAGTAACGCGCTCTGTGTATATATAAACTCTAAATTTCAATATCACCTGAATAACGCTCACATTATAAAGATCTTTAATTACATGAATAAAAATTCAATTATAATATTTGGGTGGACTAAGTGCTTAATTTGTTTGTAACAGAGTTTAATTTATGTAGGTACCTACTGAGAATATAACTGCTTATTTATTCAGACTCATATCAGTTCAAGCATGTGGAAAGGGCCAGGAAATAAACCTTATTTCACGATTTTCACGTATTTAAAGATAGCCGCGGGGGGGTCTATGCAACAAGGCTGCCCCTTTTGAAACAAATGCCTTCAACCGATTGAGCTGAAATTCTGTAATGTTGTTGTTAGACAATACATACTTAGTTATGTGATGCCATTCGAAATCAACATGACGGAAAAGATAAGATGGCGGACTAATTACTAATGCGGACGGCATTAAATACACATACACAATATTCGTAACTATCAAATGAAAGGACTTGTTGAGAATAACTCCAAACGTCACTTTAAATCACATATGGCGTACTTCTGATGACTGCGGACTAACTTTGTAATTGTGTAAAAGGGAGGCGAAATTGCATTTCATATTTTCCTCAAAAATTATGATTATTGCTTCTATTATTTACAAACTCTACATTTAACTGTATTGATTACTGCATAACGTCCTACTGTGGATAATCAGCATCTGAGTGTATTTTGTATTGATATTTTACATACTTTTTTATTTTATTTCCAGATGAACTGAAACATGTCCTAAGGATTTCTAAGCCAAACATGTTACTTTGTTCCCAAGCTGTATTAAATAATCACTTCGCGACTATAAAATCTTCCATATCAAAAATCATCCAATTCGATGGAATTCCTGTGACTAGCGAAGTTATTTCGTATGAAAGTATACCAATATCCACAAATGCTTTAGTATTTGAAGCTGAAGAAGTCCAAGGGTGGACTGACGTCGTATATATACTGTATTCTTCCGGAACTACAGGACTTCCCAAAGGGGTGATGCTGACGCATTTGAACGCGCTATATGCGGCAGTCAATTATGAGTGAATATAAATTATACCTATTTTGTATCACTTAATATATATAAAGTACGTGTCACGGTGTTTGTCCGCGATGGACTCCTAAACTACTTAAACGATTTTAGTCATTTTGCACACCGTGACCAGTTTGGTCCAACTTGAAAGATAGGGTAGCTTACATTTCAATTTATAGTCGCAATATTATTTTTTATTGCAAATAATTTGTTTAATATATTACCAATAATGAATTCCATACATTCTGGTAGATGGTGGTGTAAGCTACTCATAATTAATTGGCAAATTTGTGTATGTAAACCTTAGTCACAGCAACGCGTGACCGGGTTTACCAGTATATAATAAAACCATAATAAAACCCTTGAATAATATATGTATATCTAACTGCATACCGTTTTCAGTTTTTTTATGTATACACATATCCGACAAACGAGATGACGAGCCACGTGATGGTTTGTGGTAATCACCGCCTATGGACACCAACAATATAATAGGCATCACGTCAAGACAGGAAAGAAGAAAGGAAAGGAATTTGCTGTCAAACATCACGGCGCGGCGAGTCGTTTCACTCAAGCAAGAGACTCGGTCACAATAATTTGTTACCTCTGTTTTAAATGTACTTTTACTTTGACTTGCCTGTATATAAATATTATTTTTTAGGAACAAAACGACTTACGATGAGGCTTACTCAAGATTTTTAACAATCGTGCCTTGGTATCATGCATATGGACTAATAACTACAATCAATTACATCGCAGTCAGGAAAATGTTGGTGTATTTTGCAGGGTTCAACCCGGCCAAATATTTCAGCGCCATTCAGGATTATAAGGTGTCAAAAACAATTTATTTATTTCGTCTTAGGAACTTACAGCTCACTTAAGAAAAGTCAAAACTACTACAAATAACGATTTCCATAACATTATATAAACAGAGTAATACCTACATATATTGTTGCTATTGAAATTAGTTACTGATCTAGTAATCAGCATCTAACGGCCGGTTTCTGAAAGGCTGATCAACGAAAAATTTAAGAAATTCACTGTCAAATCTATTGTCAAACGTCAATTGGGTTGCAGAAAGCATGATTATTCAGAAATTGTTCGATAATCAACGTTTCAGAAACTCGAATTACTTCGTAGAACTTTCACGTTAATATGAGAGTTATATGAACGAAATTTTGACAAGCCTTTCAGAAACCGGGGGTAAGTGTATGGAAATACCTAATGTCTCGATAGACAAAACCTATCTTATCATCAGGTTTATATTGATTGAGTGATTTGATCAGTCGTTGGCCCCCAAAATAGATTCTGGTCTATGCAATTACGATACCCACTGTCGGTTTCTGAAAGGCTAATCAACGAAAAATTAACTTATAAACTGTCAAATGTATTGTCAAACGTCAGTTGTGTTGTGTCATTTGGTTGGTATAATAAATCAGTAAATAGAGCAGTCAAATTTTACTCCGCATCGTATGTGAAATTCGATTTTGTTTTCTGATTTAACATTGTCTACGTTTGAGAAACGCGAATTAATTTCACAATGCATCTAAGTTAACATGCCTGTTAGTTTAACAATATTTTGATAAGCCTTTCAGAAACCGGCGGTCAGTGTTCAAAATTTCATATTGTTAATTCTACATTGAGATGTCATTTTACGCGTCTAATTTTAACAACGCTTTACCATAGATCAACGTTCTACTAATGGTGCCGCCGATGGTAGTGTTTCTGGGGAAGTCTCCTCTAGCTGCTAAATATGACCTGTCTTCCGTTAACGTCGCTTGGTGTGGCGCCGCACCTCTTACAAAAGACACCATCGAAGCAGCTTTGAAACGGTAATTGTTCAAGACAGTTCAAAACTGATATCCATCTAAATATATATAACTCAAAGGTGACTGACTGACTGACATAGTAATCTATCAACGCACAGCCCAAACCACTGGACGGATCCGGCTGAAGTTTGGGATGCAGGGAGATGTTATGACGTAGGTATCCACTAAGAAAGGATCAATCAATCAATCAATCATAGGATCAAGGATTCTGATCAATTCTACCCGAAAGGGGATAAAATAAGTGATGAAAGTTTCTTAAACCCGCGGGCAAAAGCTCGTCATCTATAAAAAAGTATTATCAATAGCAACTGTTCCCTGTTTACAAATATCAGTAAAATATAAAAAAATTACTTGCCTGTAATTGTTTAAAGATTAATTCGTTACTTTCATAAATACCATATTATTTAAGATATCTAGGAAATTCTAGAAATTAACGACCATAATTAAGCAACGTCCATGGTTACTTTTATAAATACCATTATTATTTAAGATATCTAGGAAATTCTAGAAGTTAACGAACATAATTAATCAACGTCCATGGTAGGTATAGAATTAAAGTTATGATATATACATATGTATAATAGTTTATAAATTATGTCGTTACAATCAGCATGCCGAACTGCACGGGGATCTTCCAAGCGTACGGGATGACGGAGACAACCACGGCTGCGACGAAGGACTCGGATGACGATCATACCGCGCGTAAGATCGGCGGAGGAGGTCGACCCCTACCGGGTGTGAAGGCCAAGGTACACTAGTCAATTGTAGCGTGGTTCTTAAATCTGCAGAACGGTTCTTCGCAATTTTAATCTTCTTATATATAAAATTCTCGTGTTACAATGTACCTTACTCCTCCGAAATGGCTTGACCAATTTTTGTGAATCTTTATATGCATATAAAGTAGGTCTGAGAATCGACTACTATATATCTATTTTTCATACCTCTAAGAGATAAGGGCGGTCCCTAACTTTCTTTTGGCAAATTTTTTTTAATTTATTTTTTTCATAATGTTACCTTAAAATTACATACAACCCTACATTTTCACCCTTCTATCACTAACCCCTATTTTTATAATAGTAATTTTTTCTTTACCAGAAATTCTCTAGAAATACTTAAATGGTAAAACAACGGTTGCCGGGTCAGCTAGTTAGATCTATTTTTCTATTGAATGGTAAAATTTTATGGAGCGTTATTTAGACAATAAAATAAAAAATATAATATTATAAATATTTCAGGTTGTTGACATTGAAACACGAGAAAAGTTGGGACCTTATCAAAATGGAGAAATTTGTCTTAAAGGTCCAATCGTAATGAAAGGATATGCAGGCGATGAGGTCGCCACACGCGAATCCTTCGACGACGAAGGTTTTATCAAGACCGGTGACATTGGATACTACGACGAAGATGGATTTTTCTTTATAGTTGATCGCTTTAAAGAATTAATCAAGTATAAGGGAAGTCAGGTGCGTGTTGTACTGGATGACTAAGTTCAAAAAGAGATATCAATTTCCTGTAACATCTATCAGTCAAATGAATGTGAACTGTTCTTGAAACTGTTAAAGAACCTACACAACCCTACCTAAAAACATCAAAATCGATACAACTGTTTAGAAATTCAGTTTATAAACAAACGAAAATATTATATTTGTATAAAGTTGTCCCGTGTTTCTTGGTAGTTATTTTGTATGGTATATTGTTTTCTATATAGCTGCTGTTATATTGCTGTGTTTAATAACCAGTTGTGTTCGGTATTTGCAGGGCGCAACTTTAGACCTGTTTTCTACTTCGGTTTAATTTTATATACTTATCTTTTTCTTTTCCATAAATAATCAAATATTGTACTATTTTTCATATAAAATAACTAACACAAAATTTTCTTAGCGGATTCACATCAACATAATATTTTAGAGGTCTAAATTATAATTTTATTATACCTACCAAGATTAGTACTGGATACGTATTAATTGCCGTATCTTTCAACTTCGTTTAAAAAGTTCCCGAACGAGACTGAAACAAAAATTAAATAACTATTATAGGTGGCGCCAGCAGCGGTCGAAAGTGTAGTGTTGCAACATAAGGACGTTGCAGAGTGCGGCGTTGTCGGGACTCCCGACGATGTGGCGGGCGAACTCCCCACTGCCTTCGTCGTCTTGAAACCTGCTGTGAAAGTTACTGAGAAAGAAATACAGGATTTTGTAGCCAGCCGGGTTAGTAATTAATGCTACGTGTAATCGATCACAAATAGTAATTGAAATTAATAATAATATATAAACTCGCATAGGTGGTGACTTATCACTCAAATTGGCATTAAGTAATTTTCATAATTCGACCATTTTTCTCAGGTCATATAGCTAAACATATTGCCGGAAATTTTAATATAAAGATTGAATGTTTGTCTGTATGTCCTTTATAGACTGAGATGGTAAGACAGAGCATAGATGTCTGTAGCAAAGTTCAGAATTCTCATAGTAAGGTTTTGGTACACATGGTGGACAAATTGGTGATGAGTTACAGTCGAAATATGTTCATTTTTTGCTGATCGATTGGACACTTAGTTGATATATATTTATATGCTGACTTTTATTATTTTTTAAACGTATAGCAACGCGCGACGAGTACAGCTAGTCTATAATAGATCTTGTGTAACATTGTTGGTATTGTGACGCTCGTCACTCGTCTTACTGTCTCACTGATCCATATTAACTTACATTATATTGCACTCATGTAAGGTATTTAAAACTGCTAATTTAATTTGTGTGTTCGTGGTATCTTTATATTCTGCATCTTTCTATCATTCTGCACTACCTCGTGTTCTTTAGAATTATCCAAGAAAGTATGATTTATCCCTGTTGCAGACTTGTTAAAATTAAAACGTAAAAATAAACATTGAGATAACGTATCCCATAATCCCATAGGGATGACGGAACTATTGTACGGTTATAATTAAATTTTTGTTTAAGATGTCCATGGTTTAAACTTTCGTTTGCCTCCCGGACTTGGATCGAATTCTTTAGGCACCTCTTATTTTTAAATAAACCATCACTTTAGTCAAGGTGAAGATCGTGTGACATTTCTCATTTAGAGACGTCTAGGAGTAGAGGCCCGGGGCGTGGCGCCCCTTATGGCCCATTAGTCCACCAATGCACCTGCAAGTTCTTTATGTTTAAAAATCGTGAGTAAAGTATGTCATTCTGCAGTTGATCATAGAGCACTATGAAAGGAGACCCGAATTCAGAAATAATATAATTTACTTATACCATCAATATTTAATAATAGTTACATTGTATTTCAGCTGTCTCCAGAGCATCGCTTGCGCGGGGGTGTTTTCTTTGTAAAAGAAATTCCTAAAAATCCATCCGGTAAAATTTTGCGGCGTTTGTTGAAGCAGAAACTACTTAAGAAACCGTCCAGCAAATTGTAAAAATATATTATGCTGTATACTTCATTGTTATTATTTATCCTGTATTCATTTCGATAACTATAATATTACTTCACCTCAAAATATACATACCAATGTCTTCAAGAGGAGACTGAATAAACTTTTACTAAGTCAATACGTCCACCATTTCAGACGTCTTCGCCACTTACCTTCAGGTGGGTTGACGTCAAGCATTAACTTATACTTATATACATATGTATATAGATGTGGTAAATAGAGAACAGTTTCTTTGAGACAAGAACAGATTTTTTTTCCATTACCTAAACACGATCATATGGGCTACTGGGTGATATGTGGTAATATGTTAAGACAAAAATCCGAAGATAATGACAGAACATAAACATAAACTCTAATGTAAATTCTGCGAGTTTTTTTCCAACTTTCAGTATGGAATAAAATAGTTACGTAGTTAGATTAATATATTGGATTATATCATATCTATTGCATTGGTAATGAATGAAAATGCTCCCTGCGGCTTAACATACCATAAGCTCTAGATTAAGTCAAACGATGTAATACGATGCAACTTCATAGAATGCGCTGTCTCCGCACCTCGGAGCCATGGCGGGGGATGATTGATTGATTAGTTTGCAAACGTTAAGGCCCCTACCTCACTTATCGGATCAACACTGTACAAAAGTACCTACTTACAAATTGATTTAGAAGCAGTAAATCTGTAAAAGAAATTAAATTAAAACTAAAAAACTTTTTTAACCAAGCTTTTATTTAAATACCCTAAAAATAATATTTTTTTAACAACATAGAAAGTTATATAGCTAACCATGCATTGTCATACAAAATAAACCTGTATACAAAATTTCAGCTCAACCGGTTAAAGATATCTCCTTCAAAATTGAGTTGCAACATTGCATCCCAACAAATATAAGACATGTTTGTTTTAGTAATTGCATTTTTAATATGGATGACTTTTCCATTACAATTGGGCGTCTAAAGACGTAGATAGCTGATAAAAATACTGGACGTATAACGATACTATTTGGCTATTTATTCAACCTAACGAGGTTTTCGTGTCCGCTGAAGCTAAATAAAAACTGGAGCTAACGCCTATTGGACTGCTGCATGTGTAAAGAATGAAAAAAAATGTAGAGTCCTGCGATTGTGTGTGTCTTGTGTGAGTAAGTGTCTATAGGCTTAAATTTGGTTACTAATTATACAGTATTCGATGCAGTGTGAATTTTCCTATTATAGACGCTACTACCGACTCTATTAATATAATACAGAATAGACGATATAACAAGGCCCGATCCAATTATCTTTAATGGAATGTATCAAGTCCCAGCGCTCCAGTTGGTAGTTCGGTAACATATTAAGAAAATTTATAAGTAATACGATGTCTTAAATCTATTAAGGTAAATTGGAAAGTATGTATATTAAAGTAGATAATTCTTAAAGTTAGTTATTTACTATAAATAGAATAAAAAAGGACAAAGGCCATAAATTATTTCGTAAATAATTTGCCATATGACTGTGATAGGAATGAAACCAAATTCCAAAAAAAAGTAAAAAATTCGGTCTAACCATTTAGAAATTCAGTGACATAGGTACACAGACAAGAACAAAATAATTATAATTATGAAAACATAATCCGATTTGAGAGAGAAACGTGATATTCTTCAGGGTAAGTCGTACAATATGCCTACACAAAGCTAATTTAAACAATTATGTGATACACAAATCATTGGTTAACGCTAATATTATGAATAATTGTGGACGTAATGGTGATGTCTAATGTGGGTAGCAATTTTATGATTTACCTTTAGCACATCTCCTGTTGCCAACGCTAATGTGCATGCGAGAACAAAATGCATTAAGAATCAGTCAAGACACTAACGATAAAGGTATCTTCTATACATATAATAAATCTGTAATGATCGCTATCTGTATAACGCATATATATTTATTCAAAAACTTAATAATGGGGGCCTTTATATACACAAGAGAACCCGAAACAATGTTTTTTTTCTCATTTTGTCTAAATATCTATATACTTTTAGTGTAATTTTCAGAATTATATTGTGATGAGCTCTACTTAACATTTAGTGTATTTTTTATTTAAATTGCTTTAGAAATAAAGAAGTTATGTCAATTTATATCAATCATTCATTGACTGTCATGCGATACGATGACCATGTCTGGTAGTATGAAATAATATCAATGAAATTTAATAAACTGTAAATAGTTTAGTACATGAATGATTATACATTAGCTGTTATAGAGGTGGGTACTCATATTAATACATTAATGGCTTGTTTTTAATAATCTGACAGGTGCCATGCTGTTCCAACTGCCAGCCATTTACCGGTAATCGTGAATGTCATGTAATACAATAAATATAATTATAGTATCATCGCCTAGTAACAAATCCTAGGCTTGTAATCGTCTAAAGAAATGGGGAATATAGCTGGCAAGGTTTCCTGTTAGAGGGTGCTATTGGATCTTATCGTGTGATGTGACATCAATTTAATTGTACCTCAATTTTTTACTAAGAACTCCCTTTGATTAGTGTATTTTACAATTTTTTTTTTTACATTTCACTCAATCATAACGAGATGGACGTTTGTAGTGTTTTTGTGTATATAAAATGTAGATCCTCACTTAGGTGTTAAAAAAT
>DWJN01006443.1:0-10684 GCA_018248895.1 Carystus phorcus | reverse complement strand
CAGTGGTCGAAAAGATGAGAGGAAGCCGATTGGCGTGGTACGGGCATGTAATGCGGAGGGATGAAAGTCACATTACGAGGAGAGTACTAGATTTAAAAGTGGACGGATATAAGGGTAGAGGCAGGCCGAAGAAAAGATGGATGGATTGTGTGAGGAATGACATGTGTATGGAAGGAGTGCGTGCGAAGCTGACGAAGGACAGAGATGAATGGAGGAAGAAGACATACTGCGCTGACCGCAAGTAATGGGATAAGGTCACGGAGATGACGATCAGAAGTAGGATGGGTACAAAATAATTATAAATGCTAGCTCAACGCATCCTTAATCATGGGCTAATGTTAAAGCGAGCCAGTTCAGATCTACCTGCTGTATCAAACGACGGTGTAGGTCAACGTCAGCTCCCCGGATCCCCTCCCTCTCCTGGTGAAGCTGCAGCGCGCACAACAGCGCATCCTTGATAGTTTGCACCGTTGATTGTACGCGCTCGGTCCTCATCAGCCGGCGGACCAAGTATCCCTTGGCATACGCCACTATTATCGACGCCGCAGCGCACTATAAGTTTGTATTTACATAAAATTGTGGATTGAAATAAAGGTTGAACTCTCAGAGTTAAGAAAGTACTCATTTTAAAATGAAAAATATACTAAAGAAAAGCCTTAAGCAGCTTTACAGTCAATAGGAGGAAGAAAAACACCACACCGAAAATATCAAGTGACAGTAAAATAACAACAGCAGAATAGAGCCAAGAAAAGAAAATAAAGTATAGACATTGCAAAAATAACAAAAAAGAAGATTCTATGATGTACTACTACTGCTACTTCGCGTAGGTTGTATAATAACATTAAATTATTTGCACTGATAATATAAACAGTTTATGCAACATAAATAATGAATAAACTTGAATAAACAAAGACTACAATAACAAGTACATCCTATAGTAATTAAGCGAATGAAAGTAATAGTATGTATGATATGAATAATTAATTAAATATAGATTACTTACTTCCTGTGCAGTCGGCGGCCTGAATATAGTTTGTCTAGCCATGCGATTGCTAAAACTGTTTGTGGTGTTTGGTTTACTCTCCTCTACACTTCTGACAGCTTTTTCGTTAAGTCTGCCTGTCGGTGCTCTAGTCGCAGCAGAGCTCTGACAGACCACTGCATCCTTAGCACGAACGTTACTCGTCCCACTATTGTGAGTGTACAGCTGACCATCTTCGCTGTGATCGGAAGGAAATGTAACATTTAAATCTGCCATCGTATCGTTCGTTCGATCGGTAAGTATCGGGTCATAATCTTTGTCTGAAGACAAGCTAGTCTCATAGGTTAGTTTTCTAGATGTATTTCTTTGACTCGGCGAATGAGTCCGTGTTCGGCTGCCTTCTGAGTTATATTTAGGCGATTGGACCTTCTCCTTAGGCTGTGAAACAATCGGCTTCAGCTGTGGCTTCTTAATGCCTCCAGTAATATCTCGACTTTTCTTTAGTACGCTATCGCATTGATTAATGTAATTGTGAGTTTCAGTCAAAGTTGATGAAACCGGACTATTGTACGGATGAACTTCTGGCGTCTTTTGGTTTATCAATTGGCTCAGACTCACTGGGCCTCTGTCTGCAGGCTCCTTAATATTGTCAATCCAGGCCTCTTTAATTTCATTCGGTGATTTGGGGCATATCGTTTTAAGTTGGGTGAATAGCAAATTATTTTGCTCCTCAAACACTTGCTGCAAGAGCATCTGCTCCCGTTTTTGCTTTTCAACCAAATTGGCCATTTGTATTAATTGTTGTTTTTGTATCTTTTCGTATAATTCTCGAACGCGTGTTGCAGGATCTTCTGATTCGGAAATTAATTGTGTATTTTTACACGCAGAATCATTCTTGTGACTAGTTGGATTGGGAGATGTTGGTGATTTCGGTAAATTATGACTAGTTGGCGTGCTTCGTACAGGGCTTGATGGTTTTTTTGGCCTTTGTATTGGTTCGGATTTATTTAAGGCTTTAGGAGATGGAATAATACGCTTTGTTCTATCTTGTACCACTGATCTCGCTCTTGGAGGAGTCGATTGCGACGTCTTTCCAGAAAATGATTTATTTCCTTGATCTTTGGTTAGCCCATTGGGTTTTGTATTTTTTGCTATATTTTTCTGCTTTAATTCTAACGCCATAGATGACCATTTTACTTTAGCAGATTCCAAATCCCAACTTCTACGTTTTTTATTCACCGAACTAAGATTTGATAGTGATTCACTCATAGAAATAGAGGTCATTTCAACGCCAGTGTTGAGTGATTGTACTTCTAGATGGGCCAGCAATAGAGGACTAGGTTTCAAAACAGTATACGATCTTTGACGTGTTAATGGTATTGTTTTAGAGTCCTTCACACTGTCAGTATGAATATCATTAAGAGATCCTGTAAAACTTTTCGAGCTTAATGAAGATGGGCCATCATGCTTTAAACTCAAGTTTGTTATGGGATCTATTAAGGTGTCCCCACTGATACTGAAATTAAAGCTAAGTTTGTCTTTCATTTTATCTTTAGTCAGTCCTTTTGCCTCAAGGTCAATAGTGTTAGGTCTCTGCTGATCTGCTTTTGGTAGACTATCATAGTCCCGTTCTGGTATTTCTTCTGGAGATTTTTGATGACTCCTTACATCGTCCAGATTACTCCTTCCAGTTTCATTGATGCTTAAACTCAAATCAATAACAAATTTAGAGGTGTTTTTTGATGAGCTATCACTATCAACAGTAACATTTGATACCTTTGTAATTTCTGTACAGTCTGACGATAGCTTAGGTGACTCCACATGACTATTGTCTGCGACAGTAACTTTTTCAATGTTTATGTTAAAATTGGTCTGGATTTCCTCAGGTGCCAGTTCATAGCTTTGTTCAGATTCTGGGAGCTCTGGAGCATCAGTCTTATCTTCACTGGATTCAGACTCACTTTCAATGATGTAAGGTTTGAGTTGGCAAATGCGTTTCTCAACCTCCTTAGCTAGAAGCTTGTAATACTGCATTTCTTTACGGCATTCTTTGGATAGCTGCAACATACGCAATATGCATCTCTTGTTATCACTCTATCATACTAAAAATAGAAACACAACATATTTTAATGGCTTTAAATTTACAATTCCTGAGGACTCTAGACATGCAGGTTAAAACTAATATTCATGCATAAATTGCATGCTCCTCAATGTGTATTGTTAAACATAAAATTATTTAGATTTAAATACTTAGACAGCAAAGGTATAAATTCGATTTAAAATATTTATCCTTTCCAACTATCGATAAACACAATCTATACAGAGTAGGGGAAAATGTCAGTGATTCAATATTATTTTCCACTTTTTCCTCATTTACTTAGTACATCAACTAAAGTCAAATTAAGCAAGCATCATTTCTTCATGATTCTTAGTTGAAATTGTTTTGTTATACTTATGCAATGTTACATATAACTGTATTATAATGACTGTTGAGTTTCACTAATAAAATAAAATTAAAACAATGTATATTTTAAGCAAATAACAGAGCATGTAATATGTTTACAATCATAATTTTATATATTTTTTTTATTTAACTGACAAATGAGCAACAGAGTCTAGGCGACTGTTCCGGATGATGAGTGAGTGGATATCAGGAATTATGAAAGCATTTGAAATTATATTTAAAATTTTAGTAACTTGATTTAATAATTACTATTATTATTCAGATAACCAAGATCCATAATTAAAGTAAATTACATGCCATAAGTTAATATTAAAATTAAACTTTGCAAGGTTTTTAAGTCTCTTAGTAGATTTCACAATAGGTTTAAATTTAACATTTCATTGGAGATTTTGACAAAACTTGATTTTATATATAAAAGTTATTTATATGTGATCAGGATGTCAATAAGGTAAGACAGTGAATAGGCTTTGAGTGAATAGGCTTCTACTAAGTTAATGCGCTTTCCATCCAAGACTACTTTACCACTTACCATCAGGCGGGATCGTAGTCAAGCATTGACTAGTTCACAAAAAAAAAAAAAAAGACAACCTAGTTCATATTTTTACATAACTGAACAGTTTTATTTGATGAGCAAAAAATATATATTAATTAAAACTAACTGATTAAGCATGTGTTGATCACAATAAAAATACAGTTCCCCTCTGCGTTTAAACACTCTCTCAAGACTTTCTTATAGTACATACAATTTAATGTTATGTTGATGTGAAATGATCAAATAGGGCACTTACCACAGGCGGTAGGAGTGGTACACCGTTTATCTTCATGCAGGATAGGTACTGATTCGACTGTCTCACCGATTTCACGTCCCAAGGGTCGTTCATATCTGTCGCCTGATACGCCTCGACATACACAAAAAAACTAATCCGATTCTACACTATCAAAAGCCGCAAACTCATCTTCGTTAGTTGGTAGAAGGAAATTGCAAGTGGCGTGACTATCAGAAAATTTGCACACCGTATAGTGAACCTTATTACTGAGATACAAATTTAATTTCAAAAGCTTTATAATAGTTTTATATAAAGCTATGTTGTCATGGAATGATTACGTCAGTCAGATAATCAAGCCGTTCCAATGGATGTAAACAATTATTTCTTTCTGATTATCTCACACCTTGATGCACTTGCGTTTTTGCCAAATTTGGTAAATTATGAAACGCATTTAAAAATATCTATAAACGGAATCAATTTTATTTGAATTCTGCGAAGTCGAACGTTTTCTTTCGGCACATTTTGGTTGATAATTGGCTAATAGTTTGGTATAATTTATCAATGGAATTCGATGTAAGTTGTGTTGTGAACCAATCGTTCAAAACTTTAGAAAATAAAACAACCAATAACATAGTAAATTCTAGCAAACACTACAGATGATTGATCGATGTTACTCTTCTTCAACTTTTCATTGGTTTAAATTTACAAACAAAATGTGTTGCCATGACTACAAAATCGGATAGTTGTACCTAATTTGGTGAAAATTAATTTGTTTTTAAAAAAATATACTCTATAATTTTTATTAATTATTACATTTAAAATTTTTCACCCTGATTGTACTGTTAATTTAGATCAATCATTGCGTAGGTATTCAATTTATGTGACTAGCAATCATTCTGGTATTGACAGTTTGCCTACCTAGATGTCATGAAGAAACCTCTGTCAATTAATCATCGATCTGGGAGTCAACTGTCAATCGGTAAATGTCATTCTTGTCATAACTGTCTATCATATCATACTACTACACTGTACCTACTGAATACTGTCAGTAAAAAATCTTTAGTGCGTGAATCATTTTATAATATTACTTTTTTTTATTATTATTGCATTATTCTGAGTGAAATATTGCTGTAACGTAATAATTTAGTCATAAATTACACATAACATCAATAAAATGGATGGTATTATTTTAAAAAACGTGTGTCCGGCTGGAAAACAAGCCATCGTGTGTTTTTTGTTATCATTTTTCATATTTACGACGTCTTATTTCTCTGGAAATGTCCTGGGTTATTCTGAAGAGTTATGGATGCTCACATACTGGGGGCCAGCGTTCTATTTTTGCCTATTGAACTTTATTTTAAGATATTGCTACGAGGGATTTACATACGATGTAAGTTATCCAATTAGTTGATCATTATAATTTTTCTGCTGGTTGCGACATTCGCTTTGTAATCTTTACATGTGTTACCTTAGAAATATAGGACAATCAGTTAAAACTTATTTCTGAAAAGGATTTTATATTCAAAGTTTTAATTAATCGGTCTTGATATACTGGAACTCAAGGACCCTTCTTAACCCAAGAGCCCTTCTCATTAACTAGACCTTAATAATAGTTACTCTTTTTATAGTCTCTGACCTACATCAACCTACCTACTTCTACCAAACATGTAAGTTATGTTGTATCACTTGTGATATAAAAATGATTCCACATTCGAAGTTGTAGCTAATACTTTTGTACTACGGTTTAGGCTAGTAAGTAGTCTTATATTTGCTAGTCTGCACAAGAAAAATATAAGTTTACAGATAAAACAACATTATGATTCTGTTGTGTTGTTGTTGGCATGCACACAAAAACTGAGATAAAACATTTGTTAGTTTTATGTTTTGCTCGGTCGGGATTTGTACTAAAAATGCTTTGCTTGACAAGCGAGGTGAGTATCAACTGGAAACATCTAAATTTATTGTTTAAAATATTTCAGGTATCCTTAAGATCTGCATTTCTGGGCGCCACATTTGCAACGGGCCTGCATTTAACAACATTTGACAATGGTTGGAGAGTGTTTGGAATGTACATAATGGTGCTCTCCTTCTTCCACTTCTCGGAGTTCCTGGCAGTCGCTCTGACCAACCCGAGGACATTGACAATAGACTCCTTTATACTAAATCATAGCATTCAGTATGGAGTGGCTGCGGTCACAAGTTGGATAGAATGGGCTGTGGAGTATTTTTTCTTCCCAAGTATGTTTGATTTTCAACTAATCCTATTGAGTATACATTTTTTTGACCATACATTCAGCTGGAACAGTTCATAATTAGTTCTTATTTTAATGTAAATATTTGTCTAAGAGCTCATAGCTCTGCAGCTGGCATAGATCCTATACAGTTGACAGAGTTAAGCAATTGTGGGCATGATTGCTACCAAGATGGGTCACCGCTAGTGGCAAAAAATATCTTGAGCGTTTCTTTACTTCTGAGTGCATGTTAAGCCATTGGTCCTGGTTATTAAGGTAAAAAACAGTTGTCAAGCCAGATCGGGCGGCTTAAAAACTTTCTACCCTTGGGTTGGATACTAACCCCTCCACCAATCCGGAGCAGTATGGTGAAGTATACTCTAGACCTCAGTGATGAGGAAAGACGCGTGCTCATAATCGTGTGATAATCCTTAACAAAGCCCTACTACTCAGCAGATAACTTTAATTAGTGTTCAAGGCCACATCCTTAAATGTGCAAATTTACTCTGAAAGCATGGTTGATGGTAACACTTTCGTATTGTTCTATTTCTAAAACAGTATTTACATTATTGTGAATAACATATTTATTTGCATTTTTTTAAATTATATATTTCATTTATAATACGTGACTTAAAGTAAAAAGTAGATAAAAGCCTGTGTATGTTTTGCAGATATGAAAACGTTGTATTGGCTATCCGCAATTGGAGTAATTGTCTGCATTCATGGGGAAATATTACGAAAATCAGCAATGTACACAGCAAAAACTAATTTTAATCACACTGTAAGTCTTCCTTACTTTTTGAATTTTCATCATTAAGACTGAAGTAAACTAAAAAAAGCATTTAAATGTTTAAATATATGCCTATTAATATGTAGTATACTATACTAATAATATTTACATTAAAAAAAAATAAGACACGAAATAAAAAATACTACAAGGTTATATATAAGATGGTTGGTTACATTTAAAATTTTGAAAAATACTTAATAGGCTAGAGTTTCGAGTAAAAAGTAGATCTTAGCTCTAAGTTGGCCAGCCGGTGGCACCCCTACTGCAGGCAATGATTAGGTCTTCTAATATGGGCAGTCTTGATGTTATTGTTAGTTTATAATGACAGTGACAGTTGTCGTGCTTGTAGGTGCAGTTTGTAAAGCGGTCTGACCACAAGCTGGTGACGCACGGGGTGTACTCCCTGTGCCGCCACCCCAGCTACGTGGGCTGGTTCTACTGGTCCATCGGCACACAGGTATTTGCGGCCACTCATTAACTATTTAAGTTTAATTTTGAAGGCAAATTTGCCTTTTACTAAACTTATTATTTTTACATAAACATGCCTTAGCTACCGGAGGGCTAAAGGAGGCATTGTCCCGGGGCTTTGTGTGTAAGTCGAATTCGGAACAGAACTAATACGGAATAAAGGATTTTAAATAGTTTAGTTGGGGCACTATAGTTCAGCCATTACAAACGTGCGAAAAGAGTTTTACGACATTAAATCAAAGGAATGTGACAACAAACAACACATAACAAATCTCGTATTTGTTGTTACACACCATACTAGAAGTGCAAGCGAGAGTTCCGATACCTACAAGTGTGAACAAGACATCTGATAAAAATGATTTTAGAACATAGTTCGCATTTTTGTTATGGCTCAACTATAGTTTATTTTTTGCGCCAGGGCCTTTAGGTGCAGCTATGCCACTGCATGTAAATACATTACCCATATAACTGTTAATATTGAACATAAAGGTTAAATTGAACATTGCAATAACTTGACAGATAACGTTGTTGAACCCAGTGTGCGCGATATTCTACACGGTGGCGTCGTGGACGTTCTTCCGGGAGCGGGTGTACGCGGAGGAGCTGACGCTGCTCTCGTTCTTCGGGCAGCAGTACGCGGAGTACCAGCGCGCCGTCGGCACCGGCCTGCCCTTCATCAGGGGCTACGTGCCGGACAACACCGACCACCTCAACGGCGACTTCACCTACTGAACTGGTCTGCGGAATATGGGTCGCTGGGTGATCTCGTCTACCCTAACTAGGAGGATCGTCCAGCCAGTTTGACCGGACAATTGGTTAAAAAGGTTGGAGATCGTGCAGCCAGTTTGACCAGACAATGGTTAAAAAGGTTGGACACTTATTGAGTTAAGTTATTAAGGAAGGAAGGAAGAAAGTAATTAAGGATAATGTGTCTTGTATTAATACGACATACGACAAAATTTTGTATATAAAACTGGGCTTTTTTAATTATTTATTATATTCTTAAATTTTAATAAAATAAAAGTAAAGTGCGGTTTGACCGGTTAAAACTAAAAAGCCTAACAAAAACCGAAAATCGTTTAATTTTATCCGGGCGCGTATTCAAAAAGCTTAACTATATCGGTTTTATTCGGATGCCTGGCATCGCTACTGGAAAACAATACGCTGAGGCAGATTTGTGATTCGTTAAAACAGTTTATTTATTTACAATTAATTTCACTTCACAAAGGGAAACTCAATGCCTAATGGCATTACCCACTATTCAACCATGTGTGGATGTAGATATATGACTGTAAGCGTAAAACAACAATGGCACCGCTAAGTAGTTATACCTCTCAGATACAGTCTCAGTTTTACAGATGTGGCTCCTCTCTTTGCTGATTGGCGATTACAATACAGACATTACACTATTATAGCTATTTTGCCTTCTGTAGTGTATTTCACCATTTCTGCTTAGCAACTCTCCGATCATGTTATTTATCGACCAAAAATATGGACACAAGTCATACTTCACAAATCATACTTGTGTTAATTTTAACTTATATGTAATAGAACCTGCACAGTAACATTAAACGACCTAGTCCTTGTCAATATATGAATCGTGTATATAGAAGTTAAAGAAGTGTACAGTTACATATAAAAATGTCTTATATCTATTAAAATATTTTTAAATGTTGTATTTCAAAGAGATTTACTTCTATTAGGTCACCTTATTAGAACTTAGTGAACGAAGGTGGGTTATAATGACTCCAAAAGTTTTAGTGTTACCTACTTCATAATTACTCAGATTAGATAATGTAAACAAAGACTTACCTTATACTTAATACAACTGTGTACTTTATTATGTTTATCAATAAATTTATCAAAAATATATAATAATATACATTTTGTAACAACCATACATTAAGACTGATTAGCACTATACAGATATTTTATATTTAGTACGTTAGAATACCAAAACATTGTTGATTTGTTATAAAACTTGGAATTCAATATTCTTAATACCTGCTAAAACTAAATATACTGTTTGTTATTCAGATGCGGGTGTCGTTTTGACCCACCTTCGCTTTAGTTTAGTATGTAATTTGTACGACAAGGCGCCTGAGAGTACGTAAATATATAATTAATATTTAATTCAGGTTTTGAAATATGATATATGATTAGGGAATCAACATCATAATAATAATATCATATAACATGTAAATCTGATAGTGATCAGTTATTAAATTTATATTAAATTTCATTTGACCCACTTTATCATTTATGTGATACTAAACAACTGAATAAATTTATATTTATAAATAAAAACAGATAGATCAAGCAACGATCGTTAATAAGGTCTAAGTTGTCAATGGATGATTGTATATTGTAAATATTGTGTATATGAAGGTTGTAACTGACCAATTATGTCATTTAATAACTATTAAAAATGTTAATAAAATAATGACTTTTACATTTTTGCAGTTTTATTAAAAACTTAACTAAAACTACTTTTTTCGTTATTTTGTATTTCTTTATTTTTCTGTATATTCGTATTTATTCAATATTATTTATTTGAAATTTGTGAGTAAATATTATACCAATACTTAATTGCTCGTCGCCGTTTTTTTTATTGTACTATCGTTCCGAAAAAGTTTGTAATAACGTTTGACATGAGGAATGATTTCACGTGAAACAAATCAGGCGCCGGCGGTGGGAGGCGACATGTCCATGGATTTGCTCGCTTTTTTATAATGGAATACACTAACAACGCTACTTAGTTCAAAGCAAAAATAAATATTCCATTGACCAAATTAATGATATCTCTGTTGAATTTAAAGGGCATTATTAAAATGGAACTAAAAACTAAGGAGTTGGACGGCGAGGAGGAGGATATATGAACGATACTATTTGTGTAAGTACCTCGTAGTCGGTGGGTATTTTTGAATCGTCAAATGCACACGTTAATGTAACCGCCCAAACATGTACCGGCCGCGAGTGCCG
>DWJN01006442.1:0-10684 GCA_018248895.1 Carystus phorcus | reverse complement strand
CTTAACGTGCCCTCCGAAGCACGGAAATGCTCAAGAAATTTTTGCCACTAGCGGTCACCCATCCAGGTACCGACCGCGCCTGCAGTTGCTTAACTCTGCCGATCGCATAGGATCGACGCGAGCCGCCGGACTATAAGTGCTTCAATATTTCGAAGAATTAAACTAAATAGCTCAGACATAAATACGTATTTTATAATTTTTGAGTTATAAATAAACTTATTGACTTTTATGTAAATATTTCCAGCAGCAACGACGATGGAAATATGTAATATTGCATATACTTTCTTCTAATTAAAAATAAACAATATAAAAATTGTAATAAATTCTAATAAAAGTTTTGTCTTTAAAAGTGTAGTTAACATCCCTGGTATGAAGTAGTAATTTAGCGCTATGACGTAACAAATTTGATACACTGCAGTGGATGCGAACAATTTCCTTTTAATGACTTCATCTCGTATCGTATGAAGTGAAGAATAACATTTTTGTTATGATTCATTATAAATCTCTTCCAACATATTTCAATTGAAAAAATAAATAAAAGAGAAAACCCCTCAATTTTTGGTAACGATAATTTGACTCATTTGAATCAAGGTCACGGCGAAACTGGGAAACCTTTGAATTACAAACTAATTAACAATTTTGTATATTTCCAATTAAACTGGTTAATATATAATTAACAACTAATTAAATAAACGAAACGAACGAACGAAAGTAGCATCTATGGCCAATTATAATTTTTCTCGCGGATTGTTACAAAGTAGACTAATAGGTATTAACTTGATAACAATGGATTTCCGCAAAGTAACGCCTGACACTATTAACTAAATTATAATTAGATCCAAAATGCATAAAATTTTTAATTGCCATATGCCTATAACTTGATAGGAATAAAATATGATTATTATTTATTGTATTTTTTTTTCTGAAACAAAATGCACTAAAATTTATCACTTTACATCGGCAAGTAATAAAATGAGAATATTATTAACGTAATCGAAGTCAATTAAATACGCAAAAAAAAAATTGTGATAACTCAAAAACTATATGTCAGATGTCGCCACACTTATATAGGCCACTAAACAATCATGAACTTTCAAATATAAAAAGTATCATCAAAATGGGTAAACCCAGTAAAAAGTTATTAAGTAATACATATAAAAATATAGTCGAATCAAGAACCTCCTGATTTTTTGAAATTATTTTCAGATATAATATTTTGATATTCCATTCTGGAGATATGTATACACGTTACTACAATAGCATTATTGTAGTAACATGTTCACATAATCCTTTATGAATATTCACTTTGACCTTTTAACTATCTTGAAGACTGACATTTATCAAACCATTAACTTTTATGGGTTATGGAAATTACACCACATGTTTCGCCCTAGAACACACGGGTATTTTATAAATTTTTTTTTATAACCTACAGAATACTGCTTTATAAAAACTATTAGATTCATCGTAATACAAAAAATTTGTTGTTAGTGAAGCCATTGCCACTAGTTGGGTATAAATCATTTCTATATTGATATATGTAGTATTAGGTGACCATTCCAACATCGTTTCGTCTAAAAGTCGATGAATAATTGACATAAATTGACATATCTACTTTATTTGTTAACCAATTTAAAGGGAAAACACGAAACTTAAGTAGTGCCCATCACAATAAAATCCTGTAGACATTCAAATTGGATAAACCGTTTCTGAGATTAACGTGCACAAACTTAAAAACAAAGTGAAAAATCATTTTTTTGAGTTCTCTTGCCATAAAGGCCATCTATTATGTATTTTTAAATATATTTTCTATGTACAGACATCGATCAGTTGATTTTATATGTATACATCTAGTAGAACCGGCGAACTTCGTATCGAACTCGAAACTCAAACCATTTATTTCATGTAGGTCTTTATAAATACACTTATGAACGTCAAATATTTTGCATCTACCACCGTTTCGGAAGGGTGCCTTATAAAGAGAAGAAGAAACGGCGAATGAAACTCCTCAGCACATCTTTTAAACAATACTTACTCTAATAACAGTTATAAAAACTTTGAACAACATTACAATTACCTAGAATTATTGGTCACCTTATTAAATGTCTTCAATGTGAAAACAGATTTCCGAAATGGTGGTAGAATAAAAACTGACGTGGATAAGTGTATTGAGAAAATACAATAATAAATGATATTGAATTTGTATTACGTTTTCCCATTCAAGTAGCTTAAGACACTTAAACGTTCTTGGAACTCAAATCTTTGACCTCAGCGAAATCAAGTACAGTTAAAAACGGCGGCAACGACTATGTTATTTGATTAATAAAAGTCATGGATTAAAAATATAAACATTGAAATAGTTATTTTAGCCTTTATTTTTATTAGTTTTAAATTCATTAAATGTTTTTACCACAAATATAAAAAATACTTTTTTTGGTGCAACCAAATGTCGGCCAATAATCGCTTGTTATACAAAGGCAAAACTGACTTCAATTAAATACGCCATATTAAGTAATCCGACTCCAAAGTCATATGCATCAAGTAAATGCGTATTATTAAGGTTAAACTCGAAAACTATTCGTCAGATGTCGCTCAAATTTATATGGGATCGCATGATAAGCACTAGTTTTCAAATAAGGAATCATTCAGATCGGTACAGTAAGTTATGAAGTGACGTACATCTTATTATATATAAATTACGTGTCACAGTGTTTGTCCGCGATGGACTCCTAAACTGCTTAACCGATTTTATTCAAATTTTTGCACACCGTGTGCAGTTTGATCCAACTTGAAAGATAGGATAGCTTACATCTCAATTTATAGTTCCAAAATTATTTTATTGCAAAATATTTGTTTAATATCTTACAAAGGATTAGTTCCATAAGACTCTAACAGATGGCGGTGTAAGGTCGGCTATTAAGTATGTAAACTTTAGTCACAGCAACGTTTGGCCGGATCTGCTAGTAAAAATGTATAGACGAATTAACAACATTCTCATTTTTTATGAAATCGGTTAAAATAAATTTTAAATGACATCATTCGTGAACGACAACACGTCAATAATGTCTTTGGTGTATAAAACTATTTGTTCGTTTTTACTTGAACACTTAAAACATTAGCAGTACTGGCAGCACATAACTCGGATATAATTTTATTTTGTTACTTTTATACCGAATGAACATTCACTCGCGCTCATTCTTTCTCGTTCCGCACGTTTTAAGGCTAAAATTTGCACCCGCGCTCATAGTCGTCACGCGGGAATTTGCTCTAACCTAGATATATCGCGGCGACTGTACATTTGGTACAGTGTTTGCCACTTTTATATTATGCGCGTTTTGCATAACACTTAGCCGTATACTGGAGTAGAAAAGTGCACTCTCAATTTTCATTTATTGTCAACTTGAAAGCTGCGAAATTGAAGATTTTATTTGACGCTTCCTGTTTTTATTAAAGTATTAATATTTATTGTTAAACTAGTTGACCCAGCAGACGTTGTTCTGCAATATATAGATGCATACATATAACCTAGCAGACTGGGCCACTCGTTGCTGTGACTGAGGTTTACATACTCAATTCTGTCAATTAAATGTCTTACATTGCCATCTGTTAGAATCTTATGGAACTAATTCTTTGTAAGATATTAAACAAATAATTTGCAATAAAATGATATTGCAGCTATAAATTGAGATGCTATTTATTGCTATTATTATATGCTATTCTATCTTTCAAGTTTGATCAAACTGGACCCAGTGTACAAAATTTGATTAAAATCGGTTCAGTAGTTTAGGAGTTCATCGCGGACAAATACCGTGAGACGTACTTTATATATTATTATTAAATAACAACGATGGTTCATAAACTTAATACTCGGATTCACTGTGTCGTGAGTGCCACAGACAACACAATAAGACACACAACGAAAAAAACTAATTTAAACTAATCATTCAAATTTTTAATTCGTTGAAAATCCACTCTTCGAACGATGGTTCAGCATGGTCATCATTGATCCACATTAGTCGTCAAACTATTAATAATATACGATGTTCAAATAACATAAATTTGTTTCTTTGTTTAAAAGTAAATTATTAGTATAGGGTTTTAGTGTGTTATTGAATTATTCGTATCTTTGTGCGTATGTTTGTTGTCTATTGAACGTACAAAGTTATATGTAACGTAGTTAGCTAGTTTGACTTAAATAACTTTAAATTAGATTTAAACTTTGCTTGAAAGTTCATCAGAAAACACAATGACATGTGACATGTCACTAATTTAACATGTTTCGTTGTAGTTAAAAAACAATGTAACAAGCTGTTTGTATCATATCTTTGCTTATGGAAATGCTTCCGTACTTGGTGTTTCAGATGTGATCACTTAGCATCATTTGACTTTGTTCTTTTGCCAACTGTTACTAGGAATTTTCTATTGCCGATGAATTTTGAGTACCAAAAGGGTCACAATTCGTTTTCGCAAACAATATGCAGTATGGTTTTTGATCAGCCACAATACAACGTCCTAAAACCTATTGCGTCCCGATGATAATACTCGAATATCATTGACAAACAATAGGATAAGAGAAAATAGAAAAGTACAATAGAACAAGTATAGTGTATTGGAGCGAGATATGCCAAAATAAGAAAATATTGAACAAAACCAACCGCCTATTCAAAGGTTTTCGCGAAAACGTGTATTCAGGATAATCGTACTTTGGATCCGTGAATAAATTTTTCATATCACTTCTGCTGTGGCAACGATATTCTATTTACTTAGGGTTGTCGATTGTGATACATTTTTAATAGAAGAACATGAGCTCTTAAGTCTACGAAAGTAAGAGAAAGTAAAAGAAAGACTATGAAGTTCGGCGGGTTGGGTAGTTCCTAAGGGATTAATAGAGTTGACTGGTTTGTAGCAGGATAGGTGACTGTTTGTAGAAAAAGATTCTTAAGTGTTTCTGTGCTTTGGAGGGCACGTTAAGCTGTCGGTCTCGGGTGTTCTAGTCAAGTCATGCCAGTGGTCTTTGAGCGGTATTAAAACTTCGGACACTGAAGTTTATCACTAACTCCTCTTCTTAATGATGACGAGAAACCCGTGTCCTATAGTGGCATTGATAGACTGAAGAAACGCATTTAAAAAAAGAGTTCACTTATAATAATACTTTTTTTGTTTAGTTGAGTTGAAATACTAAATTATTCATAAGAGTATCTGTCATTGATTCAAATTTCCAATAATAACATATTATATTAAAGATCTTGGAAGAGCTTATAATGGCAAATAGTATAAAAAATTTTATATGATATTCGAGTTGTAATTTGAAACCAGAGATAAAATATATGTTAAATCATTTAATAATTTGTGTCTTTCTTATAAGTATCTCGATTAGGGTTAAGACTTTTAAAAAGAGTCGGTCGCGTAGATAGTTTAAACGTCACCCTTTATTTAAACTAAGCTGGTGTATTCTATTAAACAAGCGTTCCACCCCTATTTCACTACCTTAAGGATGGAATTTCCAAATATCCATTCTTGAACGACACCTATATAGTAAAAGAAACCTACTGTCCAAATTTCAAATCTTTAGTTATAACGGTTCCGCTGTGCGTTGATCTATCAAAACCAACAGCTTTATGTGTTAGATAAATCCATTCAACATTGGTGTTGCTATGTATAAAGCGGACCACTGTTTGCCATCTTAATATATATAAAGTTCGTGTCACAATGTTTGTCCGCCATGGACTCCTAAACTACTAAAGCTAATCTAATCAATTTTGCACACCGTGTGCAGTTTGATCCAACTTAAAAGAAAGAATAGCTTACATCTCAATTTATAGTCGCAATATTATTATATTGTAAATTACTTGTTTAATATCTTACAAAGGACTCCATAAGATTCTAACTGATGGCGGTGTAATTAATCAGCTAAATTGAGTATGTAAACCTTAGTCACAGCAACGCGTGGCCGGGTTTGCTAGTAGTATTAGTAAAATTAGTTTTATTCACCCGGGTTGTTGGCTCGTCCTATGTTGAACCGGAGAGGTACTAATAAACCTGAGGACTCCGGGTCAAGTACGCGTGGCAACCCTACGCTCAGCCCAACGGAGCTAACGCAATATTCCAATTTGAATACTCATATAACCGTAAGAGCCGATGCACACAAGATGCGATCCGTTCCACTGATCCGATCTCGATGAGATGGGACCATCTGTTTCCACGATTTATGTTTAACTATTCACTTTCAGTGTTTAATACGCTTCTTATATAGTTAATTTTACTATTAAGTCTTTTTGAGTAATTGCAAACATCATCTTCTGAAACGACACATATTATATTATTCATGTCATAAATATATTATGATACAAATAACGAGCTTAATGCTTGTTGTTGATGTTTCAGCTTTAAGATATACTTCTTTCTCTTTCTTATTTTCTGTCTTTACTTCCAGTATTAGATAGGCTATAGAAATAGGGTGTTAAAGTTTAGGGAATGCATCTCCTCATGCGTCCTGCACTAGTACCCAATATTGACGACAATGCAGCAGGTGTATGTGGCGTAGTGGCCTAAGGTTCCGTCTTTGGAATTGTCCTAGATTCAACCCGTAGCGAGGCAGACATAGTAATGACATGTTTATATTTATATTCTCGGTCTGCCTCACATACCTTCTTATAATCTTTATAACCAATAATACAGCTTGTCGTAGATTGGCTGATAGAGAATGCTCCTAGCATTAAGCCCACCTTTTATGCCATCTTTATATAATAAAGAATAGATAAATAAATGAGATTTTTGTGCCCATTGCACTCACGACATCTTAATGTTTGGGTGAGTATTATTTATTTAAAGGCGTATCTTGACAAACTATACAAAGGAGTAGGTTGTGGTAACACGATAAGGCGACTGCAAGACAATTACATGCTATTGTCAGGAATGTATTCAGTATCGATCCGCCATCTTTAGGTTGTCGGTAGCACTCAATAATTTATTGTTTGAATCCACCTGGCGTGTTCACCGTGCTTTAGAACGTACGATATAAGAGGACTTTTAATTTCCTCACATCGTATTTCTTACGCTGAGTGTTATGGTCCCCTTAATGGAACACAGTTCTTTTCTTACTTCCTCATTGGCCTGTTCCTGGCTAAATAAGTCAAGTGATTTGGTGTTGAGCGGACCTGGTGAGACCATCTAATTGGCCGGCAATATTTTGAAAAAAAAACCCTTGTTTTATGTTCATAGACATCGGCGGTCACCTGTCACTCTTCGACACCACCAACCAAATCAGACCTTTTTCTTGCCTACGTCATGAACAAGCTGAGCTGCGATTTCTCGGCTTTCCTATCCACTTTTTAATTTCTTTTGCAGTTTCTTTGAATCCAAGTCTTCTTCTGAGGTCATTCTGCTGAACTCCTAATGAGGGTATACTCCTCTTATTGGAGTATCTCTTTTTAAGTATCCTCTTATTAGAGTTTAGATGATTCTGAACCACTACGGTATAAATAAACTAGGACGCGACCTCTTGGCCGTTTCCTATGCACCTTTATTTATTTTGCAGTTTGTTTGAATCCAAATTGACAACAATCCTCCTTTCAAAACCTGTGAAATGTTTTTTACGTTTCGATCTGTTTGAGAGACAACCGCTCCTTCGCTTTCTTCTTGGCTGGCAACACATTGGTGACGTCTTTCTGATCCATGGTATCCATTTACAATTACGTTCTCTACGCGTTTATCATATAAAGATGTTATATAAATTTTCTTTACGTTAATGATCCAATCGTCGATTGTAAATGTCTTATCGTTATACCGTCCACAATTAATTAATAGCCGCTATGGCTGTCAAGAAGTGAATATCAGAATTATGAAGTTCATTCCTTATTATAATTACGTTAAGGAACTCCATTCCGCACCTGTTTATGAAGTTATTTCGTAAATACTTAATGCTTCTATAAAAATACTTACTAATTATGTTACTTTCTAATTATGTTCGTAGAAAGAGTCTATTAACAAAAAATATTTCTGGGGAATAATCAGTCTTATGTATGGTTTTTGTATACGTCGTAAAATACAACTTTAAAGTAAATATTGAACGGATAAGAACGGATATCCTAAAGCTAAGACAGGTCGGGGAATTTATAACACGCTCTGTGTAAAATTAAGGAAATTTACTTTGTAATATGAATTACTTTATATATGAAGTTGGATTTATTTAATTTTTAAAAAGGGGTAAAAAGTTTTCTCTTTATATGTTTACATACAGATAAATTCTCATTTATAATGTGTCAAATAAATTGAATGTCACTGTGCAGAATATTTGATTTTATTAATTTCATATGTTTCTGAATGTATGCGGAGTCGTCTTATAAATGTAAATAGTATGGTTATTCAAATGAAATTAGCTTTATTGTCCCAATAGCGTTAGAGAGTACTGCAAAGAATGTGATGCAATACCTGTTTACGCGGCGATTGTAAAGAGACACACTTCACACTAACGGTGGAAACAATCGGGACCTTGGGCCCTGTCTGTGGGTTCTACCGCGAGCTGCTAGGGCAGGTCGGTCTCCGAGACTGGTTGTAGTCGTTGGTGTCTGGTGTCAGTGCTGAGAGCTGCCTTCTTCACGCTGCACCGAGCGGTCAAAGCCAGTAGAATCCCACTAGCGTCTCTTCACTCTACAACTGTTTTATATAATGCAATAAGGGTTCCAATACTGGGCATCTTCTCCACGTAAATATTATCTACGCCAAACTTCGCATTGGACAAAAAGTGTGGCTTAACGTAATAATACATATGTATATATTTTTATCTTATGTTACCTTTGTCTTACATATGTTTTAAACAAAATAATAATGGTATTAGGAATTCACGATGATTAAGTATATATTAAACTATAAAATTATCAGATATCAGTTTTATTTTATATAATTGCAAATTGTAATTACTCGATAAAAGTAAAGTATATATAATTTACTATTCCATCTTACGCTAAAACACATTTTTGAACATTTATTTTCAAATGTAAAACAATGTTGTTCGTATTTTATTTTAAATCATTACCTCATTATTCATATTGGAAAATTCCATTAGTGTCAAATAATATATAAATTCAATATTAGAGTCAGTAAGAAACACATAAGAAAAATAGCAAATACATGGACTAGTTATAACGAGTATTTCCACTCATAATAGAAGCTAGGCGTATTCAAACATTTGCTATTCACAGAATTTTTGAAGTATTCTACATTTTTAATCTGTAATTCAAAGGATTACGAGGGAGCGATCGTTTTAAAATATGATTTCAAAAACAACTCCATAAAACTTCTTAAGCGACGTCAAGTTGAAGATTTCCGGGCCAATTTAAATATTTCACGGAGCAAAATGTACTCAAACGGGCTGTTTCACTCGTGAATAGGAATTAATTCCTCTAATGAAATGTTAATAAAACGAAAAGGCTAACTTTAATCAAATCGAGTGAAATTACGCGGAGGCCGAATCTGTTTTATTTACATTAAAATTATTGAGTTGAGTTTGTCTGACGTGGAATTTGCTTTTAATCTTGTTAAGATATCGTAATAAAATGGTTATGGCTCGTACATTTAATAGTAATTTCTTTTGGTTTAATAAATGACTTATAGAAACATGCTAGGATAAAGATAACACATAAGGACAAGGACACACATAATGACCGAAAACAGAAATTTAAGTTAGCATTAAAATTTCCACCTTGCTGGGAATCGAACCCAGACCCTTCAAACTGTCGAGACTGGTAATCTATACACCACACTTTAATTATTATTTTTTTTAATGTTTATATTTACATAGTAGTTTTAGTGCATTTTATTTGACAAATAGTTAACCTTACTATCATATTTACGAGTTAATATCGTGGGATTTGATTGTATAAAGCTCAGCAATATCTGGAAGGACCAAAGTTGGGCTTCGAAGACGAAGGTTGATCTTGCCCACGGTATATTTGTTGTTATTAAAAGTTCATTTTCGATAACGTGAATTCTGTACATACGTATACAATATACGGAAATCGCTGCAACCGGAAATGACAAGCCACTTCCGTCGGAACTGCACGGCACATCACAGAATACGTTAAAGCTTTTAAGTAGAAAATTGTTATATGTATAATTTTTATTTGTACCTTTAATAAGCTATATTTTGACGATATGAAAAAAAGTTACATTGTATTACACATTATAACTTTTAAAAGGTTCTGCTGTTAAATCATTTAAGAACAGCCATTAATTTATCTAAAAATCCGTAATTAAAAACACTTTCTTAGACGTCACGTGATCCAAAAGGTCCAGATAATTTCGGGTCTACGATGACGTCACATGCTAGTAACTCTGTTCGTCGATACTACTTTAATTTCTACATTACAATGAAGTGAGGGTTATTGAAATAATGAATTTGAATTTTTACGGCAAATGGCAGAATTAAAAATAACATTTTTTGTTGGTTCTTTGGCTAACTAAATTGTAATAAATTATTTAAAATAAATCAAATACCGTATGTATTCAACATACTTATCTGTTAAATTTTAAGAAAGCATTTTACCTTTTTTTTACCGTACACTACGGGAAAGGATAATTTTGTAGCCTTTTTTTTAACTTAAGACAGGACAAGACAAGGAAGTGTGGCGACATATACGTCTTATGTGACGTTTGACCTGAAATAGTACTTGGGCTATCGAGACAA
>DWJN01006441.1:0-10684 GCA_018248895.1 Carystus phorcus | reverse complement strand
ACACGATGACGTCATGACAGGCCTGAATCACGCTATCGAAGTTATCTGAAACGCTTGCATAAATACAAGTTCCGAACGACAATAGTCGGAGCTCGGCCGCTCCCCAGGCAATACACCTCGCCTGGCGGGAGATCTCACTTTGCCAAAATATATCGCGGATGTCTGAACAGGTCTTAAGCTGTTGGAAGTTGTAGATAAATTGGAAAGTGTCGGGCTGCGGCAACTTGAAGTTTATTTTGTTATTATCTCATACCTGCGATGCGAAAATATAAGGCATATCCCAGTAAGAAGTATTCCGTAGTCAGGGTTAAATAATTCAAATGATATTAATTTTTATATAAGTACAAATTTTTACAACCCATTTTATTCCATGAAGAAAAAATTTTCAAAAAGTTAATGTTTGTACTGTTTGTGCACTCTGTCAGTCAATCAACGTTAGTATCTAATTAAGTACTGTTAAACTGATATTGTTTCGAAAAAGCTATAATCTTGCTTGCTTTTGTGAACATTAAACGCATCCTAATTTTGTTATATAAAGAAATTGTTTTGAATAAGTTAACATTAATCAACAAAAAATCTAAAGATATTTATTATAAAAATGATTAAACACTAAAAAAGTTAATAATATTAAGATTTAGAACATACGACTAGTCTTAACATGTAAATACGATAATAATTGTTATCGAAAAATATACGTGGTACTAAACAAACAGTACGCGTTGTACGCTCATATTTCAATTAGTCCGTATTTTGGATAAATCCGGTATAAGCTTCGCTGCATTTTTCATTGCTAATTAAATACGGACATTCTGTCAGTTCACAGCCATTAAAATATTATGCGCTTTGTTGCTTTGACATCCTTTTATGACATTTTTTGGATAAAATTATGACTTTTAAATTTTCTACATATCTTTATTACTAACATCCCAATAAGATGTTTATTGCTAAGTTTAGGTTTTGTGTTAAATTAACGTTACATAAGGCCATGTAGACCCAATATGAGATGTTAGATATGCAGGTTGAATATATTGCTTTACGTTATACCATTTTGTTTGATCCTCGATCCTTGATTTACCCTCAGAAATATTTAACAAACATGTCAAGACATGACTTACAGGGTTAACAGGGTACTGTAGTGGATATGAATATATTAATGACAAGGACGCATGGAAATAAACAATAACAACCAGTTCTGCGTAATTTACTCATACTGATTAAGTTTGTGTTTGTGTGGATATTGGCTAAAAGATGTGCTGAGAAGTAACATTCGCCGATTCTTCTCCTTTTTTGATATTTCGGAATCGGTGGTAGATGCAAAATATTTTACATTCAAAAGTATGAGTTATATTTGTATTCAAAAGTTTCGAGTTTGTAAAAAATATTCAGGTATCACTTATGCGTTGTCGATCAAGAAAAAACAATAAAATTTGTACTTATCATGCCCCCTGTTGGAACACGTTGCTCACTCAGCAAAAAACATTTCACCATCAGTTTAGTACCACCACAACGAACTATATTCACGTCGTGACAAACGTGTATATTACTCCCTTTATATAACAGTCAATGGGGAGCGGGAAACATATTCGATACGCGATATGAAGCAGTTAATGTGTCAAAACTAGACAATAAACCGGAATCGGCCGCAGTAAAACGAAAAACGCAGTAAAGATGTTTGTAAGGTTTATGAGTTGTAACAGCTGTTTCAGCCGCCAACGGCACCGTGGTATTGTGTACGGAACTGGCGACGGTACAATCTGCCACGGAAGTGTCTGCTCGTAAATCAAATTATTCTACCCAAATATGTGAAGCGCTTATAGCCCGGCGGCTCGCGTCGTTATGCGATCGACAGAGTTAAGCAACAGCGGGCGTGGTCGGTACCTGTAGGTATTATTTCAATACACTTATGGATGATTGACCTGGATGGAGATCGCCAGTGGCAAAAATTTTTTGAGCGTTTCCGTGCTTCGGAGGGCACGTTAAGCCGTCGGTCCCGGTTACTATGAACATAGCAGTCGTTAAACCATGTCGGAGACCTTTGGGCGGTTTAAAAACATTCGACACTTGGGTTGGCCACTAACTCCTTGACCAATCCGCATTGGAGCAGCGTGGTGGAGTATGCTCTAGACCTCCTCAGTGTTGAGGGGAGACCCGTGCTCAGTAGTGGGCTATTAATGGGTTGAAGGCAAGGCATGTTATGTAAATTACCACCAGTCAAAACTACCCGTTACGATCGCCCTAAAAATGAGCGGCTGCTGGTTATCCATAGTTGTATATTACGTCTTTTGCTGTTTAAAGATATACATATTTTCTTCTCTTCCCTTCCTAAGCATTCGATAAAGACGTGGAGTTACAACAAACAGGCATTAGTTAGCCAGCTGAAGTATATTGTTGATTACATTATTAGAGTGAACTATTGTATAGATCTTGATTGCGCGTGACGTCATTAAGCACATGTTTAATTTCATTCGTTTCACATCTTAAATCATAGTTAATACGGATCTTGTGTAAACATTTATTGTAAAAATGACTATTTGATTTTCTAAAAATTTTGGATTTAATATTTATTGTCTGGAAGCGAAGTAAGGGTAGTTTCTAGTTTCTATAACAATCGCCTCGCTCGTTCGTCCCTCGTTAGTTCCTATTGTCCTGCTGCAAAGCAAATTACTTTCTTTCTCTCGGGAAATATTATATTTATCTCAAGTATACAGCGTACTTAAATATAGCTCTCGGAGAAATTCTGCTGCCGTAACTCCTCTGTATTTTTGACGGAAGTTTATTGCTATTAGATCTACTACGTTGGCTAACAATAGATCTACTATACTATTTAATTTGCAAGACAAATGTACAATTAGTGATATTTTTTAAAGTATGGTTTGATCACTATTAATGTTAACATAACCTATACACCATCAAGGTTCGGTGGTTTCTAAGACTAAAATTTTGTTCTCGAATATCATAATAACACATAATAAAACCAAACAAACAAGCATTAATCATTTTGAACAAGAGTTTTGTACTGTCAGCTCTGTTCAACTTCAGGAGTAAATAATAAACATAATATTGAATCGAATAAAGTATTTTGATTTGAATATTTCCATATTGATGATTTTCATGAGATAAAATAATATCCCAAAAAGAAAAGTTATACAAAAAACGTTTCGTATTTCCACAATAAGAGTGAAGAACAAAACTCATCTGGTATTAATTAATTCACAGTTATTCAGCTTCCCGGCTCCGCATATTACTTACGAAAATAATTCCGCAAGAGCAATTTCAAGTTCGGAACTCTCGATTTTTTACGATAAGGTTTAAGTCTCATATAAATAGATAAGCGAATATTAGACTGGGATAATATGTCCTTGTAAAAAATAACCTCCTCACAAAGAAGTTCAATTCATGGTCAAACAAAATATTTAAATAAAACTATAAAAATATTTCCATCCATCCATCGCACAAATAATTCCATCCTCAAAAAGAGCTTCATATAAAAGATCGACTTTCATCAACCATTCAGTTTAGAATACTGAAGTTCTTTGATCACATCTCTAGAAACGAGAACTCTATGGAGAGACTGGTGATCCAAGGCCAGGTAGAAGGCAGAAGACCACGCGGTCGATCACCAACCCGCTGGACTGATCTAATTAAAACAGCTACCAAGTCCACCATGGCAGAGTGTACTCGCAACGCTTCCAACCGCCAAAAATGGAAAGACACTGTCAAAACAATTACCCTCGCGAGAAGTTAGTCATCAAGGCAACCACGACCACTCTAATAAGAGTGCCCGACTAAGAAGATAAAAATATTCAAGTTAAATAGGCGTGAATTAGAATGCTATTACACTGCCAGAAGTTATCTGAATAACAACTTCCGTATTAATAAATATGAAGAAACCTCCTAAAAACAAAGATACCTCATATATCCCGATAGAAGGAGTTCAAGAAAAAGAATAACTAATATCCGTTATTGGTAACCGTTATTAGAATTGATGTAACCTATTCAGTCTAGAACTGATGTAAATGGCGCTAATTAGTACATATTTCTGTCCTTTATGAAATTAAGCTTTTTATTTTATCGCATAAAGCTTTCTCCTCGCCGCCGGTTAAACAAGAGTAAGATAGGTTGGGTAAAAGATGGCTTCATTTCCCAATTTTTATGGGTTCCGTGAAAGATGATCATTCAGTTCGTAATTCTGTTTCAGGCCGGTTTAAACGGTGATCTCCGGCCTCTGAGTTATGGTTCGCGACAAACATTCATCATCTCGTTTAAAATTTGTTTAAACAAAATGAACTCACGAACTATTCATTGGAAAATTTTAGATGTTCCAAATTTGATGGATGAACTTTTGTTTTTGCTCTACCCGATAATGTTATCATTACATTTCAATTCAAAGTAATATGATATTCTACGTTATGTTCGTGGGCTGCAATTATCTTCAATTATCATTTCTGATAAATGCTATGGTGTGCTCATGCATGCTGTTGATAAATGTATTAAATATTCTTCAATAAGTATAATAAAGCATATTTTAATTAATATTCCCATCTAATATTTTTTGACTCCTGTTTATATAATTATTCCTTAAAATTGAGATTAAAAATTATGGCCGTATTAAAGTGGCCTCGAATTCTAACCTCAATCCCAAAAACTGGTGTTACAAAAGAGGACATGCCGGCAATGTTTGGGGATGTCATTCGTATGAGGATATCATTGTTATTATTAAGTTATTAATGTTATTGATGATATTATTATCCTTTCATGAAGCCCGCCTACCTAGTTACCACTCTTTTGCTTGAGTCAGCCACCAAACGATTTGTCATATTCCGGCTGGAAGCTTGAGAGCCTTTTTTCTTCATCAAATTTCTCAGTCTTTGTTTATTGAAATAATTCCTATCATAATTATTAGATTCCACGTGCTGTCCCCGTGTATCTCTTAAATGACTGAACTATAGTTAAATTTTTTTTACATAATGAGCAATAAATATAATTAAGTAATGTCGACACGACTGTACCTACACCGTCTTATTGGTATGTGGCCAAAAGCGATCTGTATGAACATTTCAGCAGTACGGCTTAACGGAATGTACATAATTCATTTGTATTATAAACGTGACTATTTCACTTTGATACATCAATTAAGCTGGTTTTTCTGGGCTTCTAAATACTTCTTTTTCTTCAAGACTACAGTTTACTCGGCTGTTCAATGAACAAGGTTATGGGGAACCTTCCTTTCTTATCTACAATCTTGACTCTACATACTCAACTACCACCAACAAGCAATCTACCACCAATAGCAACTATGAAAATACTAAAACCATATTTATTAACCCAACAGATTTCATAACAATATTCTGTTGTTTGTCGTTAAGTCTGTTCCACTGTATATTTATTGCCAGTCATCTCAGAATCCGGTTGTTCGGCAATATAAATATTATTTTAGTCCTGGCAATACTTGGACAATTGACAAAATGTTATGAAATAAATTTTGGTCCTACCATCCTTTAGTCTGCAGCTCGGTGGCTAGAGTAAAGATTCCTGTGCTCGTTACGTACCTATCATTATCATTGCGAATAATTATTAGTTCCGATAAACGTTAAGAAAACCTATTCACCTTAGAGTTGTCTATAATATTTTTAAAGGTGTGTAAAGTCTGTCAATTCGTGTTAACAATGATCAGTGTGGCCTTAGATATTCTAAGTATGAGACTGGATGTGGTCGTCAATTAAAACATATACAAGTTATCCAATCACATAACGTAGCTAATAATTGGAGTCGCATAATTCTAAACAATAGTCACATCAGACTACATATCCATTGTTAGATATCAATTAAATATCAATGTACGGCAAATCGTTCCAAAGTACATCAATACTAATTGGACGTTAATGGTATTTCCCAAATATTTTTAAGTACTACGAAGGCTTCACCGGTTCCATTAGCGGTACGATTGGTCCGCAGTAACACCCATTAGTTAATTACTGTGTATAAACAAAAGGGTTGGGATCCATTAACTGGTGCTTTATTTACGAAATAATTGGATTCGGACAAAAAATTACGGTTTTATTGTACTACCTGTTGCTTCGAAGGTATACCTTCACTCTGTAGCTTAGTTGGTAGTTTGCCTGCGAAGTGGGGGGTCCCGAGGTTGAATTCCGGTCGTGACAGATATTTATGTGCATGCGTGGATCACACAGTTGAATAATCAATTATTATCTATATTGTACAAAATTATACACCAAACAATATTAAAATAATAAGAATACAATTGGCAGCCTTCTATCTTATTACCTTCTTAATATATAAAGTACGAGTGACGGTGTTTGTCCGCTATGGACTCCTCTTAACCGATTTTAATCAAATTTAGTACACTGTGTAGAGTTTGATCTAACTTAAAGATAGGATAGGTTACATCTCAATTCATAGTCGCAAAATTATTTTATTGCAATTTATTTGTTTGACATTTCACAAAGAATTAGTTACATAAGATTCTAACAGAGGGCGGAGTAAGTCTGCTAAATTGAGTATGTAAACCTTAGTCATAGCAAGCCGGGGTGTGTATAGGTTATATTGTTGCAGAACAATGTTTGCTGGATCAACTACTATATTTTTAAAAACAAGAAAAGGTAGTGCGTGTACAGAAAGAGAGCGGGAGAGAAAAAAATAGAATAAAGACGGCAGATAATCAAATCGTATAAATGTAAGTGAAAAAAGAGGAGAATAAAATAGCAAATAAATAAATGATGTAATACATAAAAATATACTTACTAACCACACAGATTCTGATAATAATGCTTCACTTTTTGTTGTTGCTGATGTTACTAGTGCTGTCTGAGCCACCCGCATATTGAATTATAGTTCAGGGGTGTTACTGTAAGCATTTATATACTTAATTACAGTTGCTCATTAATTTGAGCTTATGTTAGTTAAGTCTCCATGTCTCCTTAATCACTAGGGGAGATTCGTGTCTTGTGGGAAAGTAATGGGTTTAAGTAAGCAATGTATAATTCCCATTGGGTGTTACAGCCTTGCTCGAATCAAACGTCAAAACTTGGACTTGAGAACCAGTATTTTACTACGTTGTTGAGTTTTTAGTTTCCTAAACATATTTTTGATGATTTATCCATGATCTACTAAGATGTTCAACGCTCGTTTGTTTTTCTGCCGGGTATTTATATAAAGATAAGCTTCCTGATCATGGTAGTCCATCAGGATATATAGAAAGAAAGAGAAAAAAAATGCGTCACAACGATGGTATTGAACATATTTACAAGTGTGTTATATGTCATAACGGTATTGGAGTACCAAGCAAAAAAACACTAGCTAAGTTCGCTGGCTCCCAGTTCAGCCTACGGTATTGTTGTTGTATATTATTCACTCATGAATGTCCACCAAAAGAATCCTGTTGAAAAAACCCGTCTGTAACCGTCGACTGCCGCGCCGCCACCGGACCGCCCGTCCTGCGACAACAATAGGTCGTTAGGATCTTTTCATTACATTAAAACGCCTCCGTCCTTCAGTGAAGCCTTAAAAGTCTACAAAGCTTAATTTTCCTGAACGTAAAAGATTTTCGTATTATGTCTTTTATTTTAAATGACAGTTTTGTACGGTTTTTCGTTGAGTCGTTTCATGGCGACTGCACCGGCGATTAGCGATGAAACTGTTTTGGCTTTAATCACCAGTTCAGTTGTATGATTGTGCGGACGGTATTTTTTATCTTTGAAGCCATTATTAAAAGCAACGTTATATCTAGATGGATATTCACCGGCGTGTTCTTTGGAAATCCCGGAGCCTTTCCTTACGTGTTAGTCTCTTCTCGAGGGTCTGAGGGGGTTTTTAGTGAGTAGAAATCCCACATCACCCGTCGGGTATTTTTAGAAGATTTCCCCCTCTGGAAAAAAAGAAAGATCGATATTTATACTTTTATCTACGTTATATAATTTTAATCACCTACTGTGAATGTTAAAGTAAATAAACAGTAATTTAAAAACACTTTAATTCATAAAATCATGACTTTGGAATGAAATGGATGAAAATTTATCACTTAAATATGTTTTTAATTCTATGAAAATTGTATGTCCGTGGCGGTAATACATTCCACCGTCATTTTGTTGTCATTAGTAACGTCTATCATTTGAATTATATCCGTGTTCCACAGTAAATTTTCGGTTGATTGATTAATTTAACAATATAATAGGTACGTTGTCTGTAATGTTTATTGCATTTCATGTAACGTATTTTACGCGGTTATTGTGACAGTTCATAAGCGGCTTTAAATTCTCGTCAATCAGCAATCTTCTTCTGTCATTCATGTCAATCTATGGTACTAATTGGAGAAGACCTACATTTGTTAGTGAAACACAATGTTTTCCTTATTTCGTAAGCCTCCCTTCTCTTTGAGTCAAAGAAAGTAATTTTATCCATGAAGATCACAGTGGCGTAAAGTAAGCTTTTATTAGCCGGATCACTTAACAGTGTTTCTTATATTTTGGCATTGAGTATGACAAGAGTATTCTCAACATTACTATTATTAAATTCTAGCATTGAACGAGTGTACTCATACAAAGTTTCTATTGGTGAGTACACGAGTGATCTTTAAATCATTGGGAAACAAGATCTATTTGACTTCGAAAATGTCTTTATGGAAATATTTGGATAATTTTTTGTTAACTACAGCAGTAAAACGTTGCCTCGGCAACTAAAACATAATATATCGTCGATTTTATACATAATATATAATGAACATTGTTTAGGTATGAGATATTTGTATTATTTTTAAGCAGCCTTATTAAAATTCTTTTACTGTTTCGTAGTGAGACAGTTGCCCGTATAACACAAAAAAATATTCGGAGTTAAACGTTTAAAAATTAATCTCGCTGTATTTGTCTAACATCCGGTTGACAGTAGTAGGGCTCCTCGCTCTAGTTAGGGTTCCGGGGAGCCTTCTCGGTACAGGCGGAGACAATGATATTGATATGCTTCAAAATGCAAAGTAATTAATTTGTTTTTTTTTGTTACAGGTAAGAGCATACCTATAAGGTTAAGAGTGAGTCACATACACGTAAGTAAAATAAATATAAAATAAGAAAAATTAAGATATTTAAAAAAATATGAGCATTTCGAAACTACGACATCGATAACAGCGAATCCAAATAATACAGATAAAGTTGAAGGTCTAAGATCAAATTCAATTAAAAAAGAACTCACGGAAACAATAATTATATTTACATAAGAAATGGAGCCCAAATGAGCAGACGAATGAAGTGACGATAAGCGATCACTATCCTTGTCAGAAAGAATCCAATGAATTAACCTATTTCTAAGCTATCTCCCCAAAACTTTACCTAAAATACATCAACACTTTATTTTGGTTTTATACATACATGAACATCGATGGAAAAAGCTGGTGCTGCAGGGCTTAGCGATTTATCTAGACCAAGCAACGTAACCTTTTTTCAATGTTCAATAGAAGCACAAATTTCAGAGATATGGTGAGATTCAAGAATGTTCCACAAAACAGCTCCAGCTAATTCTCGTTCACAAACACGTTTTATGTTATTCAATTCTGACGTGGTCTGTGCTAATAAAGTAGTCACGAGTGACGTTATTAATGTAACAATGTTGATTGCCTCAAATTTGGAGATTATGATCATTTTAGTATCGGGCTTTCATTGTTTTCACTGGGTTTATCCTCGGCTTATAAGATTAGCGCGTGGCTGCGGGCCGTGATGTATGGTGTTTGTATGTTGTTACATATTTGGGATTATTGTTTTTACTTCAACTTGCTTTTGCTTGCGGAAATTTCATTATTCCGGATTTAGACTTTCGTGATTAAAAAAATATTTTTTTTTATCCTTTTCTGCATAATCCGGAGGTGGCATGTTGTTTTCTATGCTTTTGAAATTCGGACCGGTTAGCTTTAGGTGTGAATACAAAACAAATCAATTTACTTTTGCACTTATAAGGATAGTTCATATTATATTGGACACTAATATGCGTCGAGTACTTCTCAAATTATATCAAATTATACCTTTTAGTGTTTGCGGTAACAACTTAATGGCTTACAGTAAACGAAGGCCTTCCAACGGCTTTAGAAATTCCAATACCTTTGTTAGGTGCTAAACAATTCCATCAATCTCCATGCTACATTATCTTCGATGTTTGAGCTGCGTTTTAAATCTCCTAAATAATTAACGTTCTTTGAGTTTGAGATGTTCATTAAAAGTCTGAAGTCGAGCTTAAAACGACGTGTCTACAAAGAAGGGTGGGCGCCTCAGGGTGCTATAACAAGAGGCTGCCTCTCGGCATGCAGGGATGCAGAATGGATGAATCAGGCTCCAATTGTGTCGCCTAATTCATTTCCTCCGTTCATTCGTTCGTTCGTTCCGTACAAAGTGTTCGGCTCGTTCCTCGAGCGTTTCAAGTGGCTCTCTGTGCTGAGTGAAGTTTTTAAATTGTGTTCGAATTTCAGAAATGTTTTAAGACTGACTTCTGTTATTCCATATAGAACTATGTACTTATTGTATAAAATACCATCAAATTATGTAGTTTAATATCAGAATTATAAGGTTCCTCATCTTAGGGATTCACTCAAGGATCTTTTTAAACAGATCAACATACTAACTGTAGTGTCGCAATACATTTTAGATAATATTATGTATGTAAAAAAATATTATGATAGTTTTCCTAA
>DWJN01006440.1:0-10685 GCA_018248895.1 Carystus phorcus | reverse complement strand
TTTTACAAACACTTTTCGAAAGTCAACTACGCCATCGCTTCAGCAAAGCCCTACGATGAGTGGCCCTGGTAGAAGACCCTGGTAGTTTGACTATGGGATAGTTTTTTACAATAAATAAATTTCATTTAATTTACAACTAGTAGTACTACCAGTAATTTACAATCAGTAGATTACCAGGTTAACTTACGACAATCTCGATTACAAACGATGCATTTATGTTACGAAAACAAATGTTTAGTGTTAAATGAAACTAAATGTCACGGTGAGTCGGTTGTTTTTCATGAAATTATTAGTGACTATTAATTTTGTACGTGATACAAGTCGTTGGGTTAACTTTTGTTTACTCGATTCACGGAAGACTTTACTGCTATAAAAACTGTAGATTGTTTTCCGATTCGTTCGAACTATTAAGTTAATAGTTGAGACGTGCTAAGTCGAGCGTGTTTTACTGGAAGTTTCTGGGTCTTATTTTTAAAAATTCATACAGTTTCTGATTACATTTACAGATTTTTATTACCCATCTATCTGTTTGCATTGATGCGTAAGGAATAAAAACTGTAATTATAAAATTCCTAAAAATATTTTTTAAATTACTCTGTTATGAGGAATAAAGAGTATTTGTATACAATTTCAATATCGAATTATCGAATAGGAAGTTAGATACAAACTTTAATTTTTTTTGGCTATTTTAAATCTGAAATTTTTATCTCCATTAAAACAACTGTTTGCTTTCAGTTTTAAAAATTTGATGTTTGAAAATTAATGTTTTAAAGCCAAATAGTTTAAAGTGTGTTCTGTGTGTCAATAAGCTCGTGAATATTTTTACGAGAACAAACCATACAATAGTAAACAGTTATTGCAATAGAAGTACATAGTTATAAGCGAGTTAAGCGAATTACAGATAACATTCGACCATCATTACAGGAATACTTAGAATAACAACCTCAATATTGCATTAAAGGGTCAAAGACCCCTTAACTTGCATCCTTTGTTAAACGCAGACGGCAGCACTTGGATGGTTTCTAATCAATAAGTTAATAGAACTACGTTTATTGATATCTCGAGTACTTGCCGTTTAATAAAAATGAAAGTGATCGCGCGATTGCTGCAAGGCGAAGTGTTTTTTCAAACGGTATAAATAGTTGCTCGGGATATTCGCTAATATGTACCAGTATACGTATTCTACATACTGTACGTATACTATAATAACTGTCAATAAAGAAAATCAATTGTAACAAAAAAGACAGAATATTATTAAAATCTCAATGATGAATAGATGCTTCCATTTTATATTTGGTAACGATTTTTTTACTGTCTTTCAGTACTTAAATTCATAAATATTTACTAGTGTATACATACGTACAGTACTCTATAGGACAAGGGACTGTAAAAAAATCGTTACCAAATATAAAATGGAAGCATCTTTTTATCATCGAGACATTAATTTTTACTTCCTTTCTTTTCTTTCTTTTTGTTACAATTGATTTTCTTTATTTACACTTACAATAGCATTACACAATTCTTAATATAAGTGTTGCATATACGATATTTTTAATCTGTGTACACAATCTATGCGCATGCCAATTAAAGGTGTGACCAACATTCGTTACAGACTATAATAGTGTTCGTTAAGGTTGCAGTACGTCAATGTGTATTTAGATTTAAACGTCGTATAGTGGAATAATAATAATGTTACCACTAACAGCTAGATACTAGGCCGTATATACCATGGGTAGCTCAGGAAGATACACCCACGAAAAAAACACAAGGTTCTCATTACAATTCGCCTCGTTGGGAATTGAACTCAAGATATTTTGAACGGTGTTCTGGCGTGGCGATTGCTGTGCCACGCAGGTCGTAATAAATATATCGACATTCTTTAATTTTAAAACTACCGGTCCAAAAATCAATCACAATTTTTTTTATACCTTGACAAATTAATATTTTTCTCACCTCGAATTGACAGTCTGAACTAAAAAGGTTTATCAATAGGCTAAATGCAATAAGCTGACACAACGTTCTAAACTTCACCCCCTATGCAAGCATTCGGCAGTGCTGTTACAATTTAGTGCTATATCGAATATATTCAACACAAAATCGAGGATAATGCTTGAGAACTATATTATTTTGTAGGAACATGGTGTATTGATGGCAAGTCGGAGATATCAGGACGAGATATTGATTCGCGATAATTGAAGGCGCTGGAAAACTTCGTAAGCGTCCACTGACCTTTACCAATTACCGAAGGATAAAGAATACAAGGAAGTTTAAATTAGTTTGAACTTTGATCAGAACGCTTATTTTTAAAGCTATTTTGTTCGGATAAAAGCGATCCAAGTACTCTGTAAAACTCGGGCATACGAAAACCAAACAAAGGAAAAGGCGTCGCTATTAGAGTTTGGAACAACCGTATAGTTGTGTTAAATGGTTCAGGATTGAAGTATACATATATTTCGTATTACGTTCTTTTTAAAATTCAGAATGCATATTCTACCTGGTTTTTTGGTTTTGGTAGCAAAGTTCGGCAGCCGTATTGCCTTTTTAGAAAGACTTGATGAAATAGACATAGAACGGACTACCGTTAAAGAACTATCTTTGTGTCGCGAATTTTTTTACCAGCAGGAAAGACGAGAAATAAAAGAGAGTGGAAGGGCAAAACTAGGGTCGCACCAATTTAAGAAGATATTTCATTAGAATGAATACATTTATGTGTCTAGGCTTTTAGTATACGTACAATGTCCCGCTCTTAAATTAAATAATTTAATTTTATTAATTAAATAATTTCTATTGAAAGCTCAAATTGATTGTTAAAGAGTTCACTGATATGGTCCAGGTATGGCGATACGGTTAAAATACATCTCTGATAGAATAGTTGCGTCAGCATATCGTCTATCTATGAGTTAGCGAAAGGTTGTTGAATATGTTGGATTCAATTTTTGTCTTAGAGGTTTTGATACATTGAGCGTATACTAATAGATTGTGACTACGTTGCAGCATAATATGAAATTCTAATTTGTCCTGTGGATTTTTGAATTAAAAACTAAGGCGGATGTACAGATTGCAAAAATCTCTCTCAAAAGTAGTGTTACTTTTGCGTCTTCCGTCGGATAAGACAAGAAGTAAGCGAAAATTGGTCTGAAAATTGTATGAAAGTATAATTTTGCTAATATGATTAACTTATATAACCGTTTCAAACAAAGCAGTTATGAAATGATATCACCTTTTGTTTATTGATTATTAATTAAGTTTTTGTATCCTTATAACTATTTTAATCAGGATCTAGAAGTGTAGTACAAAGTGATTGTCTTGTGGTGACCTTCGAGTGCAAATAGTGCAATGGAATAGTGCGCAGCTCTATCAAGATAACATAGCGTAGATAGCACTAGTTTATTATAATGTATATTCATGCAACGTACCGAGACCCAGTGTAAACCACGAATATTCTGTCAGTTCCGGCATTAGACTGTTGTTAATTTAAATGAATCAAAACTTACGAATTTATTGCAATATTTGCGGTAGAATGCGCAGTAATTACATATACATAGGCTTTTACTAAGTGCGTTAACTATGGACTTCTTCATCGTTTAAATATTAAAATAAATATTATTATATTAATTTATTGAAACTTTATTTGCGGTTTTCAAGGGTAAATTTTATTACCTGAAGAATTTTTTTTTCAAGACTGGTAGATAAAAGTAATATCAACGCAATGCCTGGTTTGAAGAAAAAAAATGCATTTTCCGGACAACATTATCACATGTTTTGTAAGTCGTAGATTTTTTTGTAAGTTAATAATGGAATTTGCTTAATAAAACAATGTTTAATACGACAATTAGGTATTTGCATAAACATTTGCATGTATTAGACAGAGCTGTGTAATGTAAAACGCCATAGTATGTCTGCCTCAGTATTGTAATTTAGATGTACATGCCATTATTTGTGTGGAGCTTGGGAAGTCATGTTCCTATACGTTCTTAAAATTACCGTGCGATATGAATTCCAAAATGGATGCCATAATATTAACATGGAATCTGTAACATTATAGATTTTTATTCGGATTATTAATACAATTAATAATTTTAAGATATGTAACGCTACACACTCATAGCTCCACACTAGGATTGTTTTTGTGGATTCCGGATTATGCAGTGGATGCCATGGACAAAGGAAAAAGTAAACTGCATTCAGAACAAAATATAAACTCTTCATTCAAATTTCAGCCTTGCTTCAAATGGAATTCAGGGCTCTTCGAAGGTCCAACATGGTAGCCCCGGTGTCCATATTGGTCATGGTGGGACATGGTGAGACATGGGTTGTGAAACATCTAAGGTTGAGTTTTTTAAAGTAAAATATCGTAGTTGAATAACAGTTTAATATTGATCGTATAAAGTATGATAATTGCAAAATAGATAAGTTAAACACGAACATGCAAACTGCTAATAGAAATATGGGAAGTGGTTATCACTATGAACTCGTTCAATAACCATTCTCGAGATGCTCTTATGAATAGGCCTCAGATAACATTGTTATTACTGATAAAGATTATTTTGCACTATTTCTTATAAATTATTCTGGATTTATCTCAGGGCCGGTAAAGATACAAGGGCTCGTGAACTCGAATGTAATCTTTACTATTACAGTTAATTATAATTATTGTATTAAAGATATTTCTAGAAATAAAAAAAATCAGACTCTGGTCATAGCACTTCTGTGCAAACACGTTTGAAACGCGTAGAAAAATTAATTAAGTGCAATAAATAATGTTTATATTTATTAAATATTTAAAAGTTATTTATATTTTCAAAATTAATTCTTAATTAAGTGTTCAAGCATGTATATTATCGTAACGTTAAAAATATAAAATATTTTTTTAGTGAAAAAAATAGTCATATCGATTACATAATTTTTTTTGCGTGTGTTTATAAAGCTGCGTATTTATATTAATTACATTATTAGATCAACGTAAAAAGATAAATTATTTGTTTTAACCAACATTAGCATTTGTTTAATATTAGTTATATTAAAAAATATTTGGTTATAATTTTGCAGCAGGTATTTTGTATGAATGTCTTCCGCATCGGAAGCTTTCGTTGGGAAGACTTGTAGCGATTTATGTCATTGTTTAATTACCGATTTTTGTGCAAGGAAATATTGTACAAACAATTTGAGGCCAGTGAGATTGTAATGTTAATAATTTAATGATATTTTCGCGGTCTTTTACATCGTAAATCTTGATCAGTGAAGGCTATCGTATGGAAGCAATTTAGGTGATCGTAAATCGCAAATTGACACCCGCATCTAGAAGTAAGTAATGCGTCTTATATAACATTTTTTTGTTATGGAGTTTATCACATAAAATATTTCTTTATTTTTATCGCTTTATCGATTTTTACAATTTTCATTACTCATTTTTAATGCAAGATTAGTATGCTGTATACATGTATATGTATTTAATTTATTATGTATTTAACGGGGGTGATTAATAAATCGTTTCCAATAAAATATTCAAATATATACCATTTTTTAACCATTGCTCTGTTGATTAAATTATTACAAAATAAAATAAACGCGTAGGTAACTTCCTTTATTTTTTTTTCTATCTACCCTTTCTCTGTTTCATATCTATATACTTTGTCACAAAAAAAATATACAGTGGTACATATAATAATTGATTTAATAAAATAAATGTATAAAATGACACATATGTATATTAATACGCACTAAAAAAAATTTAAACAATAGCATTTTTAGTTTAGTTTTTCCAAAGAAAGGTGCGTACTATATTTTATTTTATTTTAATTTTGATGTAACAATGCTATAAATTTTTATCAAGAACAGGAGTAATTCAGTGTTATGTGTTACTATATAATATGTAAATAATAAAAATATATTACCGTGTATTTATCAATCCTGGCATTTTCATGTTCGAAGTGCCTCTCTTTCTCGTTCAAATTCACAATATTCCTGGCACTTGCAACAGCCATATTGAACAACAAATAAACCCGAGTTTACGATATTCTATACGCTCTGTCACTTTTCGCGCGTAAATTCGGATGCGTTCGGCTCTCGCGTGCTCCGCAACGGGATCGCGGCGAGATTCCAAGTACGAATGGTTGCGAAATATCGCGCTTCTTTTATATAAAAGCTGTAACATAACTCTGAACGCGCCCCCTCGCTCCCGTCCCTTTCATATTCATGTATTTATTCTGTGCTCGCCATAGAGTAGGCAGATAATGTTTTTCATTACCTGTTCACTGGCCTAGTTTTTGTGTTATCTGTATTGTTTCATTCATAATAAGCATAATTATTTTTTGTAATTTTTAAAATAAGATAATTCACGTTAATTCTAATATTGTCCTTACACTATTTTGATAAACTTGATTATATTCGGGAAATTTAAAATTATTTTATTAAATTAGGGCGATGAAATAAAAATTATTGACAATAATTATTGCGGAGTTTTAAATGAGTGGTAATTCTAGCGTCTAATTATTTTCACTGTTTAACCTGGCCGACGTTGTTCAATAATTATATATATACAGACATATATTTTGGGTACATTATATGTCTTTCTAATTATTTTCTTACGACGCTTAAACTTCTCTAATTATTTCAATATTTTTAAATTTAGAATTTAAAATTTTTATGTCTTTTTCTTTTATTCTTTGCTCTTCTGATGACTTTGCTTTGTATATGCAGATTAAAACTAAAAAAATGTGTTGAAAAACTGAAGAGAATCGATTTAAAACTATTGTTGCCTTAGCCTATTTTTACGAGCATATAAATAGGTAAATTGGTTCAGCTATTCTAGAATTATGCCATCGAACGGCGTATAATTTTTATTTATAAATTTAAAATACTTCAAGCATACGGTTTGCTCTCCACTCTGACTCCTGTATTTATAAACTGACGAAGGTTTTGAAATATATCGACTACATTTCCAATTGTATCCCAGACAAAGAGTATTGTTGTGGAGGGAAATGGGACAACGTATACATAAATATATAGCACAAATAAAATCCGTGGTGCGTGCGGTTGAACAGATTAATGTTATATTGGGTGAAGTTGTAGGATTTACACTGCTTGAAGATTGTATATTTTTTTTATGAAACTCTAATGTTAAGGAGACTATCTGGTAAAATTGGAATATAAAATAACTGGGTGGTACAAGTAATGATCTTAGTCCATTCAGTTTTTATCGTGCTCATTAAACATTTTGCCTAAGAAGTTCAGATTTTCATTGGATACCAGAGCTTTCCTGTATATACTAAATAGGTGTTGAGGACAAATTATTGGATAAAAATCCTACCTAACGTGAAACCTTTCGGAAATCTTTTAGGAGATTAACCTCTACGTTTTTTGTAGAAGTAGGTTAGTGATATCGTGATGAAATTATATCAAACCCTTCTTACGTAAACGTTGCCTTCGACCCATTACTGGCCCACTACTGAGCACGGATCTCTCCTCAACACTGAGGAGTTCTAGAGCATACTTCACCACGCTGCTCCAATGCGTATTGCTGGAGGGGTTAGTGGTCAACCCAAGTGTCGGATGTTTTAAACCGCTCGAAGGCCTTCGTAATGGCTAACTATGTTCATAGCAACCGGGACCGACGGCTTAACGTGGTCTCCGAAGCACGGAAACGCTCAAGAAATTTTTGCCACTAGCGGTCGCCCATCCAGGTGCCGACCGCGCCCGCAGTTGCTTAACGTATACGTAACGTAAAGTAATTTCTTCGGTCTTTACAAACTGTAAATGCTGCAAGAACGATTAAAAAAACTACTTGAAATCGAATTTCATATTCAGCGTTGATTTTCGTAATTCGTTTCATAACAGCTCAAATTCAAGCGTTTGATTCGTCGGATGGAAATTCTGCGGTGCTCTCAAACACTGCTCGACAATTTTCAGATTTAATATTTTGAAGTAGTACGCTGCCGTTGCTTTTCTTCTTAATCTTAATCCCCACTATCTTAACCGAGGGTTGATAGAAAACGAGTATATTATTTCTTACAACTCCTTCAGAGAACGTAAATACGAAGTAATGAATATTATTATTAGTTAGAAGGCGATTATACTTTTTTGTTAAAAGATTTTATTGAACCTAAAAATATGTAATTAACTGTAAACCGTACTGAAACCTCTAAATCAGATTGGATCTATTAGTATAGGTTATACGGATAATTATTTTGTTTTGTTTGCAATAATGCCTGATAAAAAAGTTTTTTTTTTTTTATTAATTTATTTATTTATAAATTTATTTATTTATTTATTTTATTTTTTACATTTCGTATTTTTTGAAATAAATGTTAATTCTGTAATAATATATTTTTTATTATTTACAGTTCATTTCGGAGTTCTGCCATAACATTTTCTTACTAGGTCATTTGTCTTAATTCGAATGATAACCCACATTCGGTCATTACAAGTTATTTTATTATCTAATTTTAACAGCATCCAGTGACATAAGGCTCTTTAGGGCTTGAGGCGTTATCACTGGTAGTAGTAAGTTTCCATCAGCAATAAATTTATCGGTTAAATTACGGATTTTGCTAACCGGGTTTCACAAAATCTTTGAGACTTCTTACTTCACGCCTCTTAGCAATGACTTCACAATACACTTTTTGTAATCGATATACCTATAGTAAAGTGCAATCTGCACTCTTAATTCTTCATATTTTTTTCTTTTTTGAAGTGTCATCAAATTTATATACAGAGGTATGTTACCGAGAGCACTGATTTATAGACCAGTGTAAATATTTTTTTCTATGGAATTTCCGTCGTTAGTTACCGTTAGTTACCTTAGAACTTCAAATATAAGAAGTCTTCTTTGGGATTGGTTTTTTTTTAAATATTTTCTACTTACTTTCTGACTAGAAAAAATAAGAAACACTGAAAATAATGATGAAGAAAGAAGTACGAATTCGGATGGTTCTTCCCTAAAATGTACCAATGATAGATTTTATTTATACGCAAATAGTTTTGATAAGTTAAGATAACGTCTAGGTTTCAAATCAAAACTAAAGAAGGTCTGAATTAATAAAACTCTCTTTGTAAAAGAAAACGTAATCTATTCTATAGGTAAATACAATAAAACGGTAGGTAATCGATGTTTATGCATGAAAAAACAATAAAGTATTAGATCTCGTTACAATATTTTAAGAATATTTGTCTATCTACGCTATTATTTCCGGTAATCACAAAATGGCTTAACGGATATAGATGCGATTGTCATTGATATTTAATAGTGAGCTTCGGGTACTGAATAAAAAGATAATATTAAAAACCTATCTAAAAGGGTTTTTGAGGGTCTAATTCAAAGCATAAACGCGGCATAGGTTTACCACAGCGCTGAAAGTTGTTGATAATCCTGAATAAAAACCAAATATAAATTTAATACGTTACATAACTAAACCTGTTAAAACAGGTTAAAAAATGTATCTTTGATTATTTTTTTCTAGCATTACGTATAATTTTTTACAGGATTACGCTTAGCAACCATCAGGCCCTTCGAAAACGTGTTTATACACGTCATCACACCCATACCTGTTTTTTAGGCTTAAGTCTCTTTTCAACATATGATTACTAATGTACATAGGTATATAGACCAAAAAAGCCTCCCTACGTCACACCTTTGAGATATCTATATTGTAGATAATAGACTCATGAAATCTGGGGATAGATCAATTGTCAAGGAAGCCAAAGTTTGCTACCAAGTCAACGTGGCGATACTAGGGTTTACTACGTTATGATATGACATTACATTAACTTTCATTGATAACGCTATTTTAATAGATTATTTTTCACAACATAATATATTTATATTGTACACATATTTCACTCGATCATAACAAAATGAACTTTTTTTGGGGTTTAATGTTAAAAAATATATTAAGTCAATTGTTTAAAAAAACATTGAAAATACAAAGGAAATAATATACCTACCGACCAGAAATGAAATGGGGTACCACATTTGATATAATATGTCCCAAAAGATGGCGACAATGATGCGAGTAATTATTATAATATACATATATAAATCAAAGTCGTCAAATCCCGTGTAGAATTATATGTGTGTAAGCATTATTTTCTACTAACCGCTCTGTCTTAGTTTCAGTATACTTATTTAACTCATTGAAATATAACTAAATGTTATCTCAAACCTATATTAGCGAATATTGCATCCAAATGAGTTACGCCATTTTTGAGATTAGCGATAATAAACTCTCAAAGTTATAAAATTATTAGGAAACATTATTAACTATGGTTTTCATATTTCCATTATTTTTTCCCCGAATATCTTTCACGCATAAACATCGATTAGATACAGTTTACAAATTCCGTAGTGAAATCTTGATAGCGCTAATGCAATGTAAAATTAAACGAAGTTAAATTGTTGATATCTTAAATATTTTATTACGGATAAATGTATTTCCTCCTCCTTGAGTCAGTCTGTATTCTTCTGTACTTTCTTTTTTCTTTTTACTTGGTGAGCAACTCATTAACTTATCCTTTAATAATAATGATGTCCGTGTGTCACGGTGACCACTAAACATCTGGTTTATTATTCTGCTCGTTGGCTTTTTATTTAGATATTCAAATTCAAAATCTTTTATTCTTGTAGGTATTATTTCAATACACTTATGCACGTCATTTATTTTGATTCTACCACCGTTTCGGAAAGGTGC
>DWJN01006439.1:0-10685 GCA_018248895.1 Carystus phorcus | reverse complement strand
GGCATCAGTATCGATCCCTAATCACCCCCTAATAGTTATTTTGGAAATATATTTCATGTACAGAATTGACCTCTCTACAGATTTATTATAAGTATAGATTTCAAATATACTGAATTATTTGGGTCAATTTGCAGACATATAAATCACAATTAAATAAAATTTAGCTAATGTCATGTAGTTTATCTTAATATATATAAATTACGTGTCACGGTGTTTGTCCTCGATGGACACCTAAGCTATTTCACCGATTTTAATCAAATGTTGCACACCGTGTCCAGTTTGACCCAGCTTGAAAGATAGGATAGTTTACATCTCAACTTATAGTCGTAATATTATTTTATTACAAATTATTTGTTTAATATCTAACAAAGAATTAGTTCCATAAGATTCTAACAGATGACAATCACAGCAACGCGTGGCCGAGTCTTCTAGTTTGTTTACATATTGTTAACAATCTAATATGTTAAATTGTATAATGTAAATTGTAACAATGTTAGAAATAAGAATCATCGTAGTAGTGCGTGCAAAAAGTAAATCGCTCTCGTCTCATTATAGAATTAAATGTAAACAGGTGTGAAATTAAGCTCATTTTTTGTCCATTCACTATTACTAACCGCCGCACTTTTCCTACCCGCGGCCCGCCACTTACATAATACCCCTCTATTACAGACATACAAATCACCTAAACGCCCGCTTATACTTTTAAAACTCTATAATTTCGCACTAAACAGAATGATTTAGGTGTTACGTCTCGTTATAAGTTCCCACTTTTGTTTTTTCGACCGCCATCAATTACGGGCGGTTTTGTTCCGACAAAGACTTTTTTGCGGGAATTCGGACGGCTGATTGATAGGCGATTACTTTTGGTTTTGATTCTGAGATGCTTCCGAGTTGTTTTGTATTCGGTAGCGACAAATCCGTGGACCCCTGTCTCCATAGGTACATGTACATACCATAACGAGTGATACCTGGTCCCATAACTACCAAAGATCAAACTTTTTTTTAGCTGAAGACCACGAGACACGTGATAGTGACTCGTTATCGTCCACGAATAACAGCAACGCCATAAACTTCATTTTGCGTTATAGGCGAAAAACAAGAGTAAGAAAGGTAGCAAGAGGGAAATGGCTAGCTAAGCGAGCTTCACGGAAAGAAAACAATGTCACTAATAATATTAATAACATAATAATATTGAAAATTTCATCCTTATTCTTACCAAGCAGGTCGTCTTCTGCCGCCCCTCATGGTACCCTGGTTGGTAATGATGGCGTCTGTATTCCAGAGTAAACTAATACGGCAAATATATCACCAATTATTCTATTTGAAGTTATAAAACCTTTGATTTCAATTGTGAACAAACGACAGTCAGGCTTTCTGGTTGTTAAACGTTGACATCGTTCATCGATATTTGCGACATCAAAGGCATTATCGTCACTGATAAGCGATTATGTCCCGGTTCGAGTGTAATTCAATAATATTTTTGATGTTACATATATTACAATAAATCTATATTGTGTTTCTTTAATAAATAAGTTATTAGATTTACTGCGAAATAAATTAAAAACAACTTATGTGCTACAATCTGTTTCTGTTTGTAAATGTGAGAAATAAAGCTTTTAATACTTAAATGTACTGTTTCTGTACAACAATTCCACTATATTATTATATAGGTCACCTATATTATTGGTAACGAGGATATTATAAACATTTGATGAATTATTTCTATATACATAAAATAAAATAGGGGTTTCTGGACTTCGTAATCGAGTTCTGAAAATTAATTTCTAAAAATTCTATTCTTAAATATGTACCTAAAATAGGGGTTTTTATAAGTAGAACAGTTTATATAAGTAGAAAAATATTTGCCCCTATTTTTTACTAAGTTGATTTATGTATGTATATATAGGTACTGTACTTCCCAACACTAATCTTGATTATGTACATATGTAAAAACTGTAGTGAATACTAACCAATCTATTAACCTACTTACCTATTTATCTATTAGTCCTGTAGTAACTTCTATAACATAAAGTTTGTCATAACAACGTATTAAATTTAATAGCATATCCATTTAGAATAGGAATTGAAAAGTGTAATAATTATACTTGGGGGTCGCGTTAATACAACTTTGTTTAAGGATCCATGTGGTTAAAATGAGGCGAGAACGCTTACAACTTACATCATATCCTGTAGCTTACTTAACACCTCGGTACCAGTTCGTTTTGAAATTTTCTTACCATGAAATAATATACAACATGTTTGAAAACATGCACGTATTAGTATTGTTTGCAAAATTACGTACTTCTAGAACAAATGCTTTCCAACAAACTATTACTATTTTAGAACTTATTATTTCTGACACTTAATCCTACGTATCCATCAACACATCAATAGTATTTCGTGGTATTCGCTGCACGTATAAAATTATCTACGCGAATATATATATTACTTGTACCATAATGTATTCAAGGCTTTTCTGTTTAGTGGATAAATAGCGGCTTTCTAAAGGAAACTGCACTAACATTTTCTGTGCAGCTGGTAACGTGGCAACATTGTTGGGAGCCGAGAGCTTTTGTAACCGTTTCTCGGTGTTACCAGCGCAAACATGGACCACGACGAATCTGTACGTGGCTGTTTGCTAACCGTTTGACCCGACTTCACTCGCACCCACTAACCTACTGTGCGATAAGAAACTCCACAACGTGTACGTACGTGATTTTGACACCTATTCTCAAGTCTGAGAGCACAGTATTGAACAACAATGCCTATTCATCTCTTTGATGTAATGATGTGTAGTCGGTATCAACTGTTTATTTACTGCCTGAATTTTCGCTCGAAAGAGTGCTATGTTGTGCCGAGCGTAAGCGAGAAACAGTTTTAAATCCAAGCCTTAGGACACGTTTTTACTTGCTTCAAATTTGAGTGTGAGTTTTTTAGACTAATCGGCAAGTCGATTGTGACTGGCAGAAGAGTCTTCAGGCGTACCGTTAGTCGGGACCGTTCAGTAAATTAATTTGGTAATAGACAAATTTAGATGAAAATATATATACATACGTACATACAATATATAAATGCAAGCAGTACTTTTAGATTTGTTCGAGTACTATATAGAGGTATAGTTTGAGTAGATATCTTTTAGTAGACAGATACCGACTAATTTGATGAAAAAAACGAGACCAAATACGATGTTACTGATTTTAATGAATTAAGGAATTAGTAGTCAGTCATACAATACATATTAATTAAGTAGCAATTAAATATACCCTCCTCGATTGATTACCATATGGTACGAAATGTACTGTTTTATGAATACTACTTACTGTTGGATTGTAGAATAAATACTTGCAATAGAACGTGTTATATGAGTGTGAAAGAGAGATCCGAGTGAGTGAAACGGAAATACGGGAGTAGATGTTCAAATACGTGACGTGTAGTGGCAAATTGCTAAAGGAAGATGATAAAGGTGGATTAGAAAGAACCGAAGACTTGGTTTTAAAATTGTTTTATGATATTGCCGAAATATACGTTGAAGTTAGATAGACACTTAATTCTCGAGGCCTAATCCTTATACCACCTATCCCTACATAACCCTTGGACAATTATTGTATGCCAATATATTGATATACATAAGTAAGTTTTACACATAATATGATTACCTGTTTTTGTCGGTCGAAGTATTACATCTGTGTAATCATTACTTTCTGATGTTTTCATAGATTTTACTCAATTAACCGTTGTCTCTTTTTTACTAATATTAAAGTACCAAATGCATCTATACACGGTATACATATATACCAAAATTTTATACTATTTTTTTCTGTCTGTATTTGTTCGAGCTAATCTTAGTCTACCTTAACCTACCGCACATTTTCATAACACCAAAGGTCGATTGGTAGAGAATGCCACAAGTCAGCCTATTATATAAAAGTTGCAATAAAGAGAAATAAAAAAAATACACTTTTTTTACATATATGTTAATGCTTGATTACTATCCTGCCTGATGGCAAGCAGAGAATAGTCACAACTAACTAGGCCACGGGCTAGTATAGCCAATGTGTAAAAAATTGGACAATATTTATCGATCGTGCATCAGCTGGAGTCGAGTCTTTCTGTAGTACCTCGCACACTGATCGAACAAACACTTGGAGGGTACTTCACATACTTAACTATTGCTTGCTTGTTTTAATCACGTCGAGAACATTGCATATGAAAACAAAGTTTATTTTATTTTGATCTATATAATTCGGTACACTGTTTTTTGGAACGGATTAAAATATAACGACAAAAGTCTACCTGTTTGGTGGTAAGGATATATTACTAATATTATTATTAAGTCACTTATATTATTAAAGATATCAATAGTTTCTGGAATCAATAATAATATAAGTGACTTGATAATAATATTACAACGGCTCGCGTTGGGCCTAAGTGATTGATGGAGTTATTAAACTGTCGTCAGTACCTGGATAGGTGATCGCTAGTAGCAAAAATGTCTTGAGCGTTTCCGTGCTTTGGAGGGCACGTTGAGCAGTTTTAGTTGTTACCATAAATAGCAGTCGTCAAGCTATGTCGGAGCCAGACGGCTCAGATACTTCCAACACTCGGGTTTCCCTTACCCGGAATTCGGTAATTTTTCACAATTCTTCTTTATTACGTTCTTCATCACTGCCAGTCGTGCATGCTTTGATATGCCTTGGTAGCGGAGCTGACGAGCTGCTTCCACACCACCCTGGCTTCAGCTTGTCTTAGCGCATCGGTAATTGGAATGCCTATATGCTCATTCAAATTCAAATTCAAAATAATTTATACATGTAGGTATTATTTCAATACACTTATGCACGTCATTTGTTTTGATTCTATCACCGTTTCGGAACGGAACATCGAGATGTAGTAACGGGGAAAGAAACTCCTTAGCACATCGTTTGGACTAATAGATATACAAATACTTCACTAGCCTTTGCGGAGCTGGATACGGCATTTTATTTCCAATTGCTGTTGAATATGTAATTAGTGTCTAGTCTCCTTCTATCTTCTTGGATTACAATCAGTTTATCAAGGTCTATGTTTCTATACAACCATATTACACACAAGCCAGACACGCGAACAATTAAATGAATAGAATAGTCACAAACAATGAAATACAGTGACAAGCTTCGTATTAATATTAAAACGGTATAGTACAAAAGTAAGAAGACGAGCTCTGTTTCAAAATCATGTAATCATCAAATTGTTCCAGTTACAAAAATTACATGCTGGATAACTTAGTCCACTCAAAACAACTTCGGATTAGTATATTTTACATATTTATATCACCTAATCTTCTTAATAAATGTGCTGGCTATATTCGGCCTAGCATATTGACGCTGAAACCATACTGACAGGCTGGTGTAAGGTGACAGAACCTGGTCTCCTGCTAAGTGATAGGGCCCGTAAAATTATTAAGGCTAGTAGCATCAAATTAGCATGATAACAGTAATTACGAAGATATGTACATACCTATATATAAAATATATTTTTAATATCAATGTCGAAAATGGGAGTAACTTTCCTTTTTCTCTATTCTTGCATCCAAGTAATCTCACTTGTCATCACAATACATCAGTGAAACTTTTAGTGTTTCGGATGTCTACGTGCGACGGTGACCATATACCATCAATTGCCTCGTTAGCTCGTTCGTCGCCAAGTTATATAAAAAATATATGTAACTGAAGTGAAAAACTTACAGTATTCGGTTACTTTCATTAAATCATCAATCGAGAAACTTACAACATATCCCTGCTAGCGAAGTATTGTAGTTCTATCCCGTGGTTCCCATGGTTGGCCACAGGTTTTAGTAGCCATTTACCTAATGTGTGTGTGTGTTTGTTTTAATGGATTAAAATTACAAAATATGTAATATAAGTTATTGTTATAGAAACAAGCTTAAGAATAGTGATTAATTACGGTACCTACATTAAACGAAAGTCCATATAAATTTTCATCTTCCTATATCTAATTGTTAAGATAAATTATCCGAAATTATTTGAATAGTTTATCAGTTAACGGTAAAGATTTGTTTACACAGCGCAACGACCTTTGTAGTTGCCGGCAATTAGCAAAAGCTTAATTTAGAAGCAATCTTGTTAATTTTACGATCGCCATAAGTCAATTAAGTTCCTTTTGTGACCATTAAAACATTTGTTTATGAATGTTAAGAAATGGGTCGAAAAAAATAGATGAGCGTATAATTTCGAACAAACTACTACACAAAAATAAATGAGGTTCAAGATTGGGGAAGATAAGGTAATCCGTGTCGAGTTTATTTGTTTTTAATTATTCAGTGGTGCGGCCCGCCCTGGCTAATGACTCTATCGCGATTTATGAGTGCCCGCGGCCTTTTTGTTTTTTATTTCACCTACTTGCGAGTGATTGAAGACTGCTAGCTTTGGAAGGAGCAGGTTCGTAGACTGTTTTTAACAACGTAAATATCGCTAGAATTGATGGTGCTAAGAAAACTATGATCTTGTCAATGAAATTGATACATTTTCATCAATTTTTGTTTGTAACTATAACCATCTATTTAATTAAGTGCACAAAAATGTATTGTCACCAATGTGCACTGTAGTATAGTGGAGTATGCTATAGACCTCTTCAGTAATGAGAAGAGACCCGTGCCCTGTAATCGCCCACTAATAGGTTGACCCATAATAGAAATATTATTTTAAAACATTTGTGGTTAGAATAACAAACAGATTATATAACTATTCAATTTGATAAAAAAATCCCTTGTTTACTTTACTAATTACTTCGATGTCCCAGAATAATATAGTCATGTACGATGTGTAGAAGTTTTTTTTTTTTTTTTCATTAAGAGTTATTGCACATTGACACTATGAACGTAAGCCATAGATGTGTTTTTCATTATTATGTAGGTATATTTTAACATAATTATATTTAGCACTCTGTCCGTATTCCACATGACCAATTTAATATCTTTACCTATATGCTTGGAATAATATGAAAAACGAAGATGTCATTTAACGTGTTAATATTTGATTATTATAGAATAAATCAGTTAAACTCGCTGCTTGTTAATAATATTGAGATGTTAAGATAATTTAATAATAGTAAAAATAAAAAGCTTTATTCGCCTTCCTCAAACAAAAAAGTAGAGGGTTAATTTAATTTCCAAGACGGCGTAAGCGATAACATTTTCTAGTGAAACTGAAGTATTTTTATCACAACTGACAGTAATCGCTTTCTGTTCTTAGTAATATTAAACAAAAATACGAAGATAACTGATTCACTCGTTACAAATTTGCACTTAATGAGTCACTGATTAGAAACGGTTTGATAACGCTATCGGGCGATCGCTTTAAGCCTTTTAACGTTCCATTGCCGACCGGACAGTGACACGCAATTCATGCATTACGATTGTTAGCATTGGAAACTGTACACTATAAAAATAATGTTTCATTGATAAGTAGTAGCTGGCATAAGGTGTATATTGGGATATAGGGTATCCAAGTCAATCTCCATTAATTAATTCGTGGTGTACCTTGCTAAACAACACTGTGGTCAGTTTAATTCTGAAGGTACAAAGTCACAGTATGAATTTCTAAGCACATACAACAGACACATTTATAAAACTATATATGTAAAAATCAATGTTTACCTTTATGGACTCTGAAATGGTAGGAAATAGAACAACTATGTCTTTAGCAACTTTGTTTAGAATTCTCTGAAAAAGGTTTTGGTTACCAAAGTTATATCGGTCGGACACATGTGTTCTTATATATGCTAACTTTTCTTTAAATTTCATCATTTAATATGAGAAGCACCGCACGCCGCGCCGGGTACAGTTAGCAAACAATAACTTCTATTTTTGTACTTATATGAGAAGTAGAAACAAGGAAACTTATTACTCTTAATTTACTCTTTTTACTCACATACTAAAACGTAACACTTAGATGTTCCTTTTTTAATAGGCATCAAAAGAGTAGACGCGCGACATGAACATCAGCGACACCAAGCCGTCACGTTATTGGGCAAGAAAGAAGACAGAAGGGAGAAATTACTAGTTCTCAAGTCCAAACCCGAAACACGATGAATTATTTGGCTAATTCAAGCAAGGACGAGTATGGTTGCTAGTCCGAACTCCACGAAAACATAACACCAATAATCATATAAATTATCTAATGACCGCTAGTGGCAAAAAAAATCTTGAGCGTTTCCATGCTTTGGAGGGCACGTTAAGCGTCGGTCCCGGTTGCTATGAACATAGCAGTCGTCAAGCCATGTGGAAGGCCTTCGGGCGGTTTAAAAACATCCGACACATGGGTTGGCCACTAACCCCTCCACCAATCCGCAATGCAGCAGCGTGGTGGAGTATGCTCTAGACCTCCTCAGTGATGAGGAGCGACCCGTGCTTAGTAGTGGACTATTAATGGGTTGAAGGCATATGCGTATTCAATAGGTCTGAGAATCGGCTGCTATCTATTTTTGAAACCCTAAATTTGCACCCTTTTTTACAAACCCCACTTTCTTAATATTGTTTTTTACACTAATAATTCCCTAGAAATAATTTATATGGCAAAACAATGTTTGCGGGTCAGCTAGTAATAATATAGATAATAATAATATAATATTTACGAGAAGTCCTACCACTAAGCTTAATACGCCTAGATTTGTAACTACCGATATTCATGACACATCTAGTAGCAACATATCCGTGACCGATTTAAACTTATCATTGATACTTCGGTATTCGTGTAGCTTAGTTTGAAAAAGTGGGCAAAAAACTTAAAGTTATTGCTCCGCGTTTGTGGTAGTGAGTCATCGGAAATACGAAATAACAGCTGTAGTTTAAATTTTTGCATTCCCCTGCAATATTTAATGCTAAAGGAATACTTAAACTTTTCATACATATACATCAAGTCTCCTTTGGTAGCTTACTTATGTTAATTGTCTCGACAAACTACAACAACACACGTCTTTTATTGAAAAGCAATTAAAATATAAACCTACCTACCTACCGTGAATGTTCCTTATGAAGATTATAAAAATAATGATAATTAATTTAGGCAAGGTAAAGAAAAATATAATAATCCAAAAACGATCCAGCGCAATGGTTATATAATAAGGAAATCAAATACAATAGCAATATACAAATAGTAAATTTACTTTTTACGTATAATTTAATAATTATTACTTTTTACGTATAATTTTGTTAATACGTTGTGAATTGAAACGAAATTCGGAAACATTAATTTAGCCCGAAAAATTAAGAACTCACTCATTTTATATATTATGTATTATTTATCTTTGCAAGTCATTGGACGATAGAAAATTGAGCAATATAAAAAAACTGTTCAACTGCATAAAAGCTGTCCGTGATACACGACTAGGCAAATAAATTAGCCAACGAGTTTTCATTTCGGAAATCCAATTCTAGATATTATGCTAGGTTCAAATAGTCGTGATCCCAGTACTATTGTACACGAATCGATTCGGTTTCTTTTATTGCAGTAACTGTTTATTGAGTAATCCATTACCTTAAAAACTGTTTTAATTTCACTCCTGGATTATAAAGGAGTGTATTGTGCGTCGTTTACTTAGTGCAACTCATTGGGGTTTAGCCAATTTTATTATTTGCTCGTGGGTTCAATTTCCTAATGTAGTCGACAAAATAATAAGCATTACCTTTTTATAGGGAAGGGGGAATGGGGAAACTAATTCGTATGTGATATCGATGATATATTTTTTATGCTCATTCGCTATATTCCAGTTTTTTACACTATTTATATAATGAATGTTTGACATGACATGTTAAGTTTACTACTTCACGATAGAAACAAATTATTAAAATAGAACAGAATTATTCATCATAATAAGAACAAATTTTTCTATGCCGGCATTAGGTTATCTGTAGATATAATCCTGTTATCGTTCTAAGAATAAAGTAAAAGTTTTAGGTGGACATTGTTCCGAGAATTAGGTGAACTAATTATGTTCTAATCCACTTATTGTTTTAAAAATTCTGAATATCGTAGACATCTAGTGATCAAAGGTAATGATAAGATAACAAAAACCCTTGTTGTAAAAATGTTTATTTACTTGATTTTTGATAATGAAATCTCTTATTTTTTTTTTAATATTAGTTTTGTGACGAATCACAGTTATAACGTAATAGTGATGAATTCTAAGTTTTAGAAGATTTTAGTGTATTATAAATTGCATACGGTGCCAGTATCTTTAATTGAGGCGCCTGCAAAGGAACCTACTTCCTAAGCAGTTTCCCTCATCAAATTATTTTATCCCTCATGAAGGTGGTTTTCTTTTTTTAACAAAAGATTTATTGTTACATAAATATTAGAAATAATTTAAATAATGCTTGTTTAACTGTGTATGGTATCGTAAAATTTAAAAACGCAGTTGTGCTTTTATGTCTAAACCTATTCATTTTTATACATCAAAATGTACCTACGTATATATATTTTGGAACGTACGTATGTATATGTATTTTCATTTTTAAAGTCAAAATTTTTACTTAAAGCAAATCTGTACTTAACAAAAATTAATATAAGTTGTTAACTCTTTTTTTGGTTATGATCAGTTTCGTTTAGTCGACTTAAATAACTTTTCGTAATCATTTAAGCCGATACAGATGCGCAAACAATAATGGCCATTGTATTTTTTAACTCTTT
>DWJN01006438.1:0-10686 GCA_018248895.1 Carystus phorcus | reverse complement strand
ATTATTTATTTAATATAAGATTCTGACCGATAGCGGTGTAAGATAATTAATTGACAAAAAATTTTAATTGCAAATTATTTTAGTACCATAAGGTTTTAACAGATGGCGGAGTAAGTTTGCTAAATTGAGTATGTAAACCTTAACCACACGTAACACGTCACAGCAACGCGTGGCCAGGTCTGTTACGATATATTGTTGTACGTCTGCTGGGTCAACTAGTGTTAAATAAAATATATTCATACCGATCCATCTCGTGGCCGAAAGTCGACACGTAGTTAAAGTAGGGCGTGTCGGTCAACTCGTGTGTCCGTTCGTGGAAGAAGTCCATGATATTCCTCCAGATGCCAACCACGAACGCCTCCGAATAGTGCAACATCTTGAAGAACAGAGGCTCGATGGATTTCAGGAGCTCCTGCCAATACTTCCCGAGCCTCGTAGTAGCGTTGACCCAGGTCTCCTCCCAGTACTCCAAAAACTTCATATGCAGATCTCTTACAAAGTTGTCGTACTGTAGGATCATCGATTCCAACTTATCCGATACCATTTCCATCAAATCCGCCTCCAAAACCTTATTGATAGAATCTAGGAAATTTGCGTACGCCAATTTGATCGTATCCACAACGTACGTCAAGCTCTGTTTGATTGACTGGCCTGTGTTGCCCATCATACCCCACATATCGTTAACGAAGCCTGGTAGGCTCTCCAAATGGTTGCGAATCGCCATCTCATCTAACACGTAGTACGTAAACTCGACTATATCTTTCACGTAAAAATCGTTGTGTTCGTACGATTCATTTAAGAATCTCTGGAAGTCATCTAAATCGTCTTTAATGACGTGTAGATCATTCAAATCGTCCAAGAAATCCCTGACCCGGGGTTTCGCATCGCTCCAGATGTTTCTCAACGCGAGATGCGCTTCCATCGGGGCCTCCTTTATCATGACGAGGGTTTCATTAATTTGGGCGTACAGAAGCTTGAATATATTAACCGCTTGGCCTTTGACCTCGCCGAATATCTCAGGCCTCCATACTACGGAGCTGGTCAGCAACCTCGAGTGGTTCAGACGGATGTACGAAGCCAAGTCTACGGTGGTAACCTCGTCAAAGTTCCGCCACGCATCGAGCTTCGCTGAACGGGTATCGACGATTTTGCCTATCATATGGTAGGAAACATCTGGAAACAGGAAGTTGCATTAAGTAATTTGATGATTATATCAAATTAAAGGGACTGCAAAGTTTTAATGAATAGCCAACAAACGAACAAACGAGGCATCTGATATCATCGTCTGAATATATCGGTAATAGCAACGACATCATCGATGCAAAGATAAGAACCAAAAGGAAATTTGTGGGTTCAAACCAAAAAAATATTGCTAATGAACAAAATTTTCAGAAAACTAAAGATAGTTTAAAATATCGTAAATGGTATATCGTAAACGTGAATGATTTTTACAATCTTCTGAGTAGGTTTGTCGTTCTATCCCTTACCATCGCTGCTATTGTAATGCGCCGTCAGAGCTTTATGTATCATGGATAGTTCAGCGAACACGGTGTCGTTGCCGGTGGGACGCAACACGAGCCCGCGCACGGTGTACCGAGGGTACGTTAACTCCCACGTGCCGTTCAATTTGTAGTAGTACGTTTCGTTTATACGCTGAAATATATACGCACACAATTTGGTATTTAACAGTATCAAAAATAAATTGTTTGTTATAGACAGTTCTGCACATTATGAAGTATAAAAACGTTTTGCATTAAAATAACTCTCAAATAACTACAATTTTATCCAAAAATCCAAAATTAAAAATACATTTTTAGACGTCGGTCACGAGAAACAAAATAGTCTGGATTGCGTCAGGTCTAAGATGACGTCACACACAGGTAAACGTCAGTTTGCCAATTATTACTTTTTTCCTATTTTACTTGCATGTGACGTCACCTAAGACAGAAGACGCCATATTGCTCTTATTAACGCTTTGGCAGGTTATTGAAATAATGAATTTTTAAGGCAAAACATAACAGAATTGAAAGTAAAATTTTTTGAAGGTTCTTTAGCTTCTACTAAATAATGATAAATAGGTTTTAATGACTTGTCAAATACTAGTATAGTACAAAGATAAATAGTTTATATCCACTTACCTCCCAATTGACAATATTGTTATTCATATCAATCAGCAGTTTATTACTCCTCAACTTCTCGTAGAACAACGACTTTTGGAACTTATAGTAGTTCTGTATGTAGTACCATCGGCTGAGTATATTGACATCTGACGTCATATCCAGGTCCAAGTTAGTTGATGGATGCGTACATTTCAACGCGAACTTATAGTCCCGTATCGGGCCGTTCGAGTTGTCAGTCAGAATGGACCTCAGTTTAAGGTATTCGTGCTCGTAGTCGGAATACTGCAGCTCCATAGACAGGTTTGACATTACAGCCGGTGTGCTGATGTACTGGCCCTTGAGGGTCACGTCCTATAAATATTTTATATGTAATGAATATGCGTTGGTAATTGGTCACTGCCCGTGAATAATATATAAACATAAGAGTTTATAAAAGGTTGTCAACTAATTTATTTGCCGCTTTTCGATAGATTCACTTTACATCGAACTTATATTTTTAATAGCAAACACCAGACATTTAACGGACGGGGATTTACGCTGCCAGAACGATGGAAAAAGGTCATCCCCAAGATCGGGCAGTATGTAATCGAATAAAATTATATTTTTTAGCATAAATTTTGAATTTTCCTTCTTATTTGAAAATGATTTAGTTGCTAATCCAATAGTATTCACTTCAGTACCACCCCAGTTGTTCCGTTCATTACATGTGTAATGACTGCGATAACAACTGAACCTGACTGCTTAGAGTGCCGATAATAATAGTGTGCGGATAATAATCACGTGCCGATTAAGCCATCAGATGTCACCACAATAGTTATCATGTTTGCTGTTACTATATTTTGATCATTTGGAATAATTGATCCACTCAGTTGCGGTACGAACGATGTAAGTTTACCGTTTCTTCTAGTTTGATCACAACGATTGGCTGTACACAGAACTTTATTAATCACTGCTCGAATTGCCACTCGTTTAAGAATAAATTACGGAAAGGAAATTCTGCGGAAAGTAATTAAGTTACTAAGTTGGGTTGGCACTTGCCAAACTACGGCGTGCAGGAAAATAGACCAACTTTATAAGAAATTCAAGTGCTTAGTGTGATTGAAACGCATACATTTCCAGCTCAACCTACTTGATCAATGGGTTTTGCTCGTGCAGTTATGATACTTGAGTTCACTCTATTGTAGGACACGGTTCTCAAGTCCTAATTAAGGAGCCCTAGAGCATACTCCAACACGCTGCTTAAGTACGAATTACTGAGAAGTTCGTACCAATGATGCTTAGTTGATAATTTTTAAATTGTATAAGAATACGAATCCGTTATATTATTCTTGTGTTTGTTGGTCTGGATGTCATAACTGATTTTTTAATAAGTTGATGGAAATATTGGTACAATTTGGTACATTGCAGATGTACAGACCAGAAAATACTCCCAATGGCTGGATGCTAATGCTTGGGAACTAACTCCACACCGATTTTTTCTGTATTCGGGACTTGTTTACACGACTATAAAAACATTTTAGAAAACTTTAATAGCGTGATTTTACCAGTTTTAGGAGCTCATAATAAATGGCGTATAAATGGAATATATAAACATAATCATAATTGATGACTAAGTTGATATAAAAAATACTTTAACATTTAATGGGAAAGCAGAGGCATATGCATAACTGTGAATTAAACGTGACAGCTGCGTGTTTTACGGAATTAACACGGGCACAAATGTACGCCACGAAACCCTTTCTAAATATGCCGACGAATTTAATAAATTTTAATTATACATTATTTTCCTTGCTAACTTGTTATTACTGTTGTTTTCAGTTACATTACTCTATTTCGATAACGATTATCTACACTAATATTATAAAGAGGAAAACTTTGTGTGTATGTTTGTTTGTTTGTTTGTAATGGATAGGATGAATAGGCTCAAAAACTAATAGACCGATTTTAAAAAATTTTTCACCATTCGAATGCTACATTATCCACGAGTAACATAGGTTATATTTTATTTTGGAAAAATATGGTTTCGTAAGATATTTGGGCTTTTCCGACACAAGGTGTAAAAAATCAACCAGAAAAGTTACTATTAGTTATTATTAGAAAAAATATCTATTAGTATAAATTATCAATATCTCCTCTAAGTTGTTGTCTGTTAAACATTGGTGAGTAACACTTGCCATAATACGAATATTATCTAGAAAGTATTCAGTGTATTTGTTGTACCACAAAGCTTATCGCACAGTGAGCTCGGCTGAGCGCTGATTCATATTCAGTGAGCGCTGTGGCGACCGACGACAAACCAATTGCGGTGTTAACACATCGCTGAAATTCAAAATAGTATTAGGTACACAAGTTGCGGCCGCGATATTGTCTATGCGGAATTTTGAACATTGGCTTCGATTAGGAATAATAACGTTTATACGTTACAGTATTTGTACTTTATTCACGTGATATCGATGGGTTATATTAGGTTAGGTTTTTTGTTTGGCAACATAAGACTTGCTTATGTTGGTGTCCCACGTACAGACGTGAGATTTGTTACTAACGAATTTCCTGCTATCGGTATACAAGAATCACACATCAGCGGTTTGGTTCATAGAATGTTTTGCGCCGCGAAGGATTGGAATAGCTTGCCTGCTTCGGTGTTCCCGGTTACTTACGATGTGGGAGTCTTCGAGAGGAGAGTGAATAGGCTTTTACTTACTTAGTGCATCCACCATCTTAGACGTCCTCACCACTTACCTACACGTGGGGTTGACGTCAAGCATTAATTTACACCAAACTATAGCGACCCGTTCCGGCTACGCACGGGTACAATGCTGATACTAAATACGGTACAGAAAAACTGTGAACGTATTATAAATATAAACCTTTCTCTTCAATCACTCTATCTATTTAAAAAAACCGCATCAAAATCCGTTGCGTAGTTTTAAAGATTTAAGCATACATACATATATATAGGGACAGAGAAAGCGACTTTGTTTTATAGTATGTAATGATAAACAAAAAAGTATTCCATTGTTGTTGTTGACGTTCCATGGGCGAATGTGGCCTTAGCACCAGGTGGCTCGTCTGCTCATTTATCGGCTATATAAAAAAAATATCTAATAACAATCCCTCCTAAAGCAACATGGAGTAAGCTCCGTCCAAGCCCCCTCATGAAAGGAACGTTCCTCGCCTCCTCAAAGAAAATGAATGAAAGAAATTGTATTACAAAATGAGTTATTCATTCTACAATTTGGATGATAAATCGTTCAACTGATGTTTACATTCAAGGAGAAATAGCTTAAGTATTTACTTGAAGAGACATTAGTCAGGGAGATTAGTACGAACAGAATTGATGTGACAAATTAATTCCATTCACTTTAATTATTGTTCTATAATATCAGTATGTATCTGATAAGGCAATAGCTTTGTTTATTATAAATTGTAATATTGGTATTGGTGAATCGAATTGTGAACCTAAACCATTGTTATTTCAATTTAAACACACAGTAAAAATATCATCAAAATCAATCCAACCGTTTAGGAGGAGTTCAATGACATACACACGAACACAAGAATTATGTACATATATGAAGATAAAGATACTATTATACTATAACAGTATTTCAACTTAAATCTATGTTTGAGTATTATCAAATAATATTATTTGCAAAATCGTATGGACGGAACCTACTGCTGTACTTTCGTAAATACAATATCCAACCATACAATTTGCGGGCTTAGCCTTAAATGGCACTAAAATAAAAGTTTATGCTGTAGACATCATAACAGTAGCAGTGTTCCGCACCTAACAGGCTGTTACTCAATAATCGCTGCACTAAACATAGAGGACCAAAGGACCGAATAAACAGGGCGCCGAAATAACACCTCGATGCTTTATCACAAACGTAAAAGGCGTTTCTCAACTTGTATTATTACCAACTTTGTATTACATATTATATGAAAATAAATAGAAACATTTAGATTGATTTATGTCCAATTCAAGGTTATAAAATTTATTTTAAATTTTCTTCGTTACTATAATAACATCATAATCTAAACTTAATTGGATATGTGTTGGAAAAACAATATCATTACTTAAATACCTCGCCATTCTTTTATCTTTACTAATCGATTCTTAGTTCAAATTGTTACGGTTTGAAACTTTTTATTTATTTAAATAAAGTACTAGTATTCAATTAAATAATGTAGCTAATATTATATGTCGAATGCTACTTTAATGATGTATGTGAATTGCCTGGATGATTTAAATGCACTGACCGAATATAGCAGCGTATTTATGAAAAAAATCATCTACAAGCGGAGCACTGCTATCGTCGAATAAAATGGTAGTTAAATAAAAGTTTCATGATACCTGTCTGCATTCAGAAATATTTTTTAGCCGATTTAAAGGCCCACAAATTTTTTGAGACTTTTTTTATCGGGAATTGAAATTGATCAATCCATTTATCTGTTTGTTTTGTTTGTGTGAAATGTATTTCAAACAAACTTATTTCCTGCAGATAAATTGTAAAGAAAGATTCATATTGGCTACGTTTTATAGCCTAAAGGTACAATTTACATAAAAACCAAGTCTGTGATTAAATGGCTTGCAAAGTTTCAAAAAATAATGTTCCCTACTAAGCGATTAGTCACAGAGTTGCAAGCTTTGTGGCTTGCGGGAGACTTAAGGCACTACACAGGGGAGATGTACGCACGCTAGCTTAATGTCTCTTAGCGGTGAGCGACGCTTCATTTTGCAATTCTCGTCAGTAGAAGGAATTACTGGCTAATATTCTTTTTCAACAAATTTTTTTATTTAAAAAAGGCTTCATATTGAACCGGTTAATGAAGGAACAGAACAAGGAACAGAAGATACTACTTACTAAATTATTATGGAATCTTTTCATCATCATCTATAGTGCAGGATAAACAAATGCTCACACACACACCACATTAATAGTCCAGAATAGGGCACGGGTCTCTTCATTGATTAAGAAGGCCTAGAGCATACCCCACCACACTGCTCCAGTGCGGAGTGGAGGGGTTAATGGTCAACCCAAGTGCCGGAAGTTTTTGTGACATGGCTAATGACTGCTACTTACGATAACAAGATGAACCGACAGTACAATGCACCTTCCGAAGCACGGACACATTCAAAAAGATTTTTCCACAAGCGGTCATCCAACCAGGTAATAGACCAAACGCATCCGCATTTGCTTACCTCAGTCGATCATTTACAATCCATGCGAGTCGTATATAGGATTGAAGACTTAAAAGTAAAAGTAAAGTTACGACCTATATAAAAATAGTGCCCAATGTTAGTTTTGCCTACTGCAAACTGCGGTGATTTCCACTCTCTCTAATACGCATTTTTTAATTATTTTAGCAACTGTTCTCTCGGTAATCTAAATCCAAACTTATGATTATATAAAGATTATCAAGAAGAAAATTTTTTTAAGAAGAGAGAGTGTTTTTAGTTTTTCCTATCCCTGTACTTAGGTAGTTGGATACTGGAGACCATATGCTTTTTATATAGGAACTTTTATAATCCCAAACTTTTCAGTAGTAGTAAAATGAAACAAAAAAAAATTTTTACCATACAAATACCTATTTGTACAATACGTAGCTCGTAGCTAATAAAGTAACATAACAAATAATATAAAGAGGATAAAAAGTGTTCTAAATTTCACTTAAGCTATTTATATATAAGTATAAAATATAAAACAAAGCTGTGCTAAACTAGCGTGGAGCGAAGCTTATACACTGCATAAGCCGCAGATTTTGACGCGGCGTAATCCGCTCGCAATATTGTTTTAGCTTTAGCTTTAAAAATCGAGTTTGCAAAAATTGTTCTTCAACATGTAGAACGATCAGTCTTAACAATCTACGAGAATAAAGACTATAAACAAGAAAAACTAGGTTTTTCTGGCGGGAGAGTTTCACAAAAAATAATTTAGAAATATTTTATCCTATACAGAATCTGATACCTGTGGTATGCAATATGTATCCTTTCATAGCTATCCCACGGAAATTGTAATATTTTAAAGATAAAAGTATCCCGTATGTTATTGTCATTGTGGTTACCTAATTTGATACAAATCATTTCAGTCGTTTTGGGTACATTGAGCAACAATGATTCATCCAAACTTACGCATTTATAACATTATCAAAATTAAATACAGAATCGTAGAAATCATTAACATTTAACAAAAACAACAAATTTAATGAATATTTATCAAATAAAAGATGTAAGGAGAGTGTGGCGTAAGGGCGTAAGAAATAATATTGCCACAGAGTCCGTAGTAATTCAATGATACTCGTATGACGTTTAAGAAATTAAATTGAATTTTATTTAAAAAATGTCATTAGGAAACCTTTTCAAAAATATGTTAGTATGTACGTTGTATATATTTAAAAACTCTTATCGATGTATGTTATATGTAAAGCTCAAAATAAGATTTTAAAGTCAATTTATGTTAGCAGTACATAACTTGGCATTAAGTTCACCCTTGTAACCTCTGATTAAGGAGTGTCTAAATAAATAAATAAATAAAATAAAAATAAAATAAATAAACTTTGTAACACCAAAAAATCAAACTTAACATCATTCATATTCATTACATAGCCAATATAATCTGAACAACAATATTACGGCAATATTAAAACGAAGGTATGATTCGGTTTAGCCTCGTTTTGTGATACTGAAACTTTATTGAAGGCAACAATCGGTGATAAAACGCAGCCGGTAACCCGGAAGAGCCGCGTTATGCGGCAAGTCGACTAACATCCTCCGTCACTACCCTGCCACTGTGTACCCTCGGAAAGTAAATGTCAATAAGTACAAGAGCGCCCTCTAGGGGAAAAGTGTCCACGCGTAAAGTCATTGTAATCACAAAGGGAAATGTATTTTAGTTAGTAAAACGTTATATTTCAAAATGAATATTTTTGAATATCCTTATTATAAATGTGAATGTAAATTGTTTGTTACGCTTTCACGGTAAAACTACTTATACCGATTGAAACTTTGTACACATATTCTTAGAGGTATTAAAAAGGACATTGGGAACTTTTTATTAAAAAATATATAGGTATGTTAAAAAAACCTTTGATATTTATTTTAGGCCTTCAAACGTGAGCGAAGCCGTGGGTAAAAATAATCTATAATATAACAGAAACAATTAATTGGATTAAGTAATATACAAGTCCACTTATGCAACTTAAATTCGTACAAAATCAAAGTCACCAACCAATAGATCGCCAAGTAATATGGAATGATGATAATCGAGTTGGTCGTTAACGTAAAATGCGAAAGTTACTGTAACTGCACATTTTATGAGATAGCTGTGTGAAAAGTTATCAATAATGAATACCTTCAAAGATTGATAACCTGACGAATGTACAGACAGATACATCATTTGATGTTAAGCAACTTTTGCATATAATTAAGAACAACACGAGATAGCTCACTACTGCAACGTCAGCTCTAAAGGATTAAATTGAAACCAAGAAAAATTAATGTCATATCACGCCACATACTTACTTTGACAAGGAAATATAATCGAATAGTAAATTATTCATCATAATGTCAAAATTTTGCGTATTTGCAAGAATTATCATAATTGCCAGACTGTATGAGATTTTCAATCTCGGTGAGGTTCATAAAACTCCTTTTTGGTAGGTAATGAAAAGATAAGGCGGTCATCAATCCGAACAGTCAGTCACCAAGTCGAAAAAAACAACAGCATGTCATAGTCACCATTAAAAGCCGGTATAATATCAAAAGTTTGTAAATTGTATTAAAATTTTGATTAGTCATTATAAGAAACAAGAAAACATGACAAGATTGTAGCATTAATTTCTAAAAAAGCTTTAAATTATGTATTCAGTGTTACGTACACAATAAAAGTAGCTTATAAAAAGAATTGAAACTCCTTCCAATGCTTGTGAAAACAAACACAAGGGTGTTAAATCAAATTCAAACAAATTACCCTACAAATGCGGTTGGATCGTTTCGACCTTAAACCTTACATTTTTGTTACGGTTTCGAGCCGTAAACAGTTAAAAGGGTACGGAAATCTTTACACATATTTATTCTTACACGAACCGCTAATAAAGTATATATGTGTACGTACTTATAAGAATTTATATTTTTTTGCTTAATATTTGTTTTTCAAATTATATAATATATTTGATACGAAATAAAACAACTGTAACACAGGGCGAAGTTAGTCTCCAATAATTATTTTTACAGTCTAAAGTTATTGATATCTGAAGAAATTACAGGCGCTGATGTAAAACTTAACTTACTTCTGAAAGTCATATTAAAAGATCTTAAAGTAATATTATATTAAAGATGTATTGACCGTATAAAAAAGAGGTATAAGAATACACTGGTACTAATAATACTAACAAATGAAAAAATTATAATACTTACGGCCGGTTTCTGAAAGACTGATCAACGAAAAACTTAAGAAATTCACTGTCAAATCTATTGTCAAACGTCTATTGGGTTGCAGAAAGCATAATTATTCAGAAATTATTCGCTAATCAACGTTTCAGAAACTCGAATTGACTTCATAGA
>DWJN01006437.1:0-10686 GCA_018248895.1 Carystus phorcus | reverse complement strand
GGTGATCACTTACCATCAGGTGACCCGTCTGCTCGTTTGCCGGCTTACGGCATAAAAAAAAAAAAAAAAAAAAAAAAAGAAACTGACTAACAACGCACATTTTTAAAAATTCGTCACGGAAATAGGAATATCTAAAAGGAAATGTATTAGTGTATATGAAAATTTCATCTAATTTACCTAAAACTATAGAATAATTAAATCGTGTAAGTCCAATATTTTGGCGAACAAAGTCGTGCAAAACAGCTCGTATACATAGAAAGCATCTAATTCAACTCGAAAAAGATCGATTAGGTTTTAGTGCCATAAACTTCTCCTTGGCGTAATCGATTAGTTGATCAGATTAGGTACCTGCCGGTAGAAAATCTCCGCTTTCCAGGAAAGTCATCCATCAAGGTAAAAGCAGTCGCTAAATTCCCCGGAGCAAGTAACCACTTATCGTAGGTGAATAATTTTAGTTCTTCAGGCCAATGAACTAATAGTATGTACTCAAATACTGTTTTTACTCTTATGGCATTAAAAAACCTTTTAGTTGGATGATGGATGTGTTTATTTTAGCGTTTATTTTCAGTTGAATGCATAGTTTCAGTAAGTATATGAATGCATTGAATGTATGTCACCAGCAGATCCGGTCGATATTTTTTTAAATAATTAAAAAACAGAGGTGAGGGTTTAGTAAATCTCCATCTTATATTTTTAAAAGCCTAATCAATACTTATTGTGTTAAATCCGCTATTGAATAGATCGATCACAGTCTGAAATATTACGTGCATATGTATGTTGAGTAGGTTTATATTAATGTTTATTTTGTTGTTATATTACTATATTTCCATGTATTCCATTCCAATCGAGTTACTTTCAGCAAGCCGTTTCATTTGATACCCATATTGTAGAAGTACATAAAAAAACTAACCCGCCGTTTTCTGTGTTTTGACATTTTAGATTTAGACATCACACAGCTAACCATGCATTGTCATCCAAAGTAAACGTGTATACACAATTTCAGCTCAATTGGTTGAAGATATCTGTTTAAAAATTGAATTGCAATATTTTACTCGAACAAACATACATACATAGTGACATGATATACACATAGCGAGTTAAATAAAAAGCTTTTAAAATACATATATTTATTTCTATATCGATAAGGCCTACCTAAGTAGATTAAGATTTTCAATGTACCGATTTAGCCTAACTACAAAGGTTAATATTATCATAGATTATATTATTTATTAAAAGTCCACTACACTCCCACGGATGGTATGTAGTTAAGGAGACAAGTAGTAAGTTAGGTAAGTGTAACGACTTATTACTACGTTATTAAGAGCCAAACTCATTCAGAAAATAATCACACATAAGCTATTTACAACAGGAAGCTCAAATGCTCAGATGATATTTTTCCTCATAAGACAATGCAGTCATTCATTCAAGTTGCGGTGCGTGCTATAAAAGCAAGGGTGCGAGGAAATAAAACATCCCTTCGAAGCCTTGTGCAAACCCCGGGGGGAAACAAGTGCTCGTCATTATTACGAAAAAACACTACTTTTACCTCACCACGACGCAGCTAAGCGGAAGTATATGATTCAAAGGCACGCCAACAGCGTCATAACATGAATTGACGTCGTAACCAATACTGTTCGTTTTTAAATTTTATTCTTAGTTCATTTTATTTCTTTAAATAAACTTTTTGTTTTTCACACAAGCATTATAGAACATTCTTAAAAGAAAACTATACCATGTGATGACCAATAATAATTAATACTTATAAGTTATTTCAAAACCATAATTGAATAAAGTCACAATTTAAATAGACTGTTCAGACTTATAACAGGACTTAATCCTATGCCGTCAGGGCAGGGTGTGGTTGCGACAGAAACCGGCCCGCTTGGTGACAGGGCTTTGCGTATGGATCATATTGTCAATAATTTAATTAAGTCATTAATATCATCAGTGTTATTATCTTCTGTGAAGCCCGGTTTGCTAACTACCACCCTCTTGTACGAGACAGCCGCCAAACGACTCGTCATGTTCCGACTGGGAGCTTGAAAGCCACTACTCTTTCTTTCTTCTCACTTCTTTATTGGCCCTCAACGCATTAATGATGCCTTTGGTGTTACAGATGTCCATGGAGAATGCTGACCATTTATCATCACATAGTTCATTGGGTTGTTTGCTGGCTATTTAGATAAGAATAGGTAAAACTGTATATACTTGAATATCACTCCCACCGTTGCCCTTGGACTTTAATAGCGTCACAGGAAGTACCATCACCTATGCATTGGCAATCAAGAAACAGACGATGTACGAAAAAATAAGCTTTATCGCTCGCAAGCTCCCATCCGGAATACGACTTATTTATAAATGACAAAGTTAATTACAAGTGTTGCAATAAAATATAAATTAGACAATTTATAACTAAGTTCATATGGAATTAATGTAACAAATTGAACGCAGGCAAGCATATTGCGATGTAACCGCTCTGATTTCACCGCAATCCGACAAATTAACTTTGAATTATTGGGCAAACGCTTATTAATTTAGACCCGGCAATATTTATGACAATTCGCATGTTGTATCTCATCATTTAGCCTCGCTACACTCGTATGATTGAACTTTATTACCATAACACGATTATGCATTCTGAGCTATTACAGTGACAAATAAAATACGTCAACATCACGAAATATAACTGTTCAACTGTTGGTTTATGGTACTTTATCAAAATGTGAAGAATAAACTTAGACCATACCGTTGGGTTAATAAAATAAATAATTATTACTTGGAAAATTTTCACACCATGAATATAACAGTTACATAAAAATAAAGTAAATTTATTTACATTCACTGTGTTACAAATTAGGTGTCGGATGGTATCATAATCAAAATGTATGAAACACATTGAGGCTTACATACATTGCATGCAAGCCGACATGCGCTCGTATCGTATCTCCCCTAGTAGCTACGAGTACTAGTTAGCAAACCAAATCACGCGATAACATAACCTTTATTTGTACGTATAGACGATTCGACGGACGGCGTAGCAATACAAACGCTACGAGCCACTACGAACAGCTACGATACATAGTTATCAGAGCTTCGTAAAATGATAACACAACTTTATTAGTATACCAATAAAGTTATTCCGATAATATTATTACAGCTGTTGCGTATAACGGCAGATGAAACTATATATTATAATGTTGTTACCAGAATAATATAAAATTTTTTGCATAAGAATAATTAGACTTTAGCTCTGGCTCTTTATCTGTCATCCGTGTTATATGTATATTTTTTAAACTACTCAAAATTACAGTGGCATTACTTACAGATGATTGGTAACTTATAAAATAATAAAAAAATATGAGCTGTTTGGACATTGTTTTTATTTTTTAAATGTATGCTTAGGTATATATTAAGAAGTATTGAGATTTTATATACTATACTTATCAATTCAAACTTGATTGATTAAGCAAACTACATAATAATATCTCAATATAGGGTCTTGAAACAAAACTGTATACAAGAATTCGTATCAGCGGACGAAGAAAAATCAAAATAATTACGGACAATCTTGTATAACAATACAAAATATTTATTGAAAAGTTTATCAATCATTTTGTTGAACAAGTTATTAAACTTCATTTTGGATACAATCAAAATAAACTACTTTAAAGTCTTAGCGAAACCATCGCAATAACGATTAAATACTTCCAAACATTATTCTGTTTTCTTTCAATAATACCTCGCTAACGCTACTTAGCTATGCGGTTCATGTAACAACCGCACATATTATGATAACGCATTATATGGAGATTAATGTTGTTATCACGTTGTTACAAGAGTTTGTTCGACGCAACTTGTATAATACACCAAACGGGATGTATTATGTTTATACGTGTAAGTCAAAGAAGTCGAGAGGTACGAGTAAGATATTTAATTCAGAAGTAGAGTCTTGCGCCGTAACGTTCAATCGTCCGCACGAGGGCTGAATGTTGATGAGAAAGAATCTCGCGTCTGAACACTCTGTATAAATCCGGGGAGTCGGATCAGGATTTCCTAAATCACTCTTTTATTTATTGTGTGGACATATTATTTGTGGTACATAATATTGTGTAACTCGCACGTGTGGCATTTCTTACTCTTAATTCCATTGGTTATGAATATTTTTCTTTATAACGAGAATTATTACAGCATTCTAAGCCAACGTCCTGTGCTACGAAGTGATCAAAGGAATTTAATAGCTCGGAGTAGTCGGCTGTTGACTGAGTTAATAAAAATTCACATCATATCCCGAATAAGATGTACAAACAAAATGAGAAATCAAAAACACCCATATAACGAAAACACATTCATTTGTCACAGAAAGGTCTGGCCCGACCGGGTATCAACTCCTCAAACTGCAGACGGAATCGTCGAAAACTTTTCATTTTCTATACTACATATTACGTTAAGCACTACACATTATCGTAGTGTGTAAATTCGTACAACTAAATCAAAGCTTTGCGGTCTCGAAACTGGATGTACAGTGTAACCCTTTGTAGATCTTCGCTTATGTACTTCTAAAGGCTCTGAGTCTGAGGTCTATTTGTGTAAAAACTGTTTAAGGTGCTTTGTTTTGCGAAGATCCCTAGGCAAGATTAGTAATACTCAGAACAAGTAAGAGCACCATGAAAATAAGTCCGGATTTTTTTAAATACATATATGTACATGAATGATATGCAAGAAACAATACCAAACTCCTTAACAATATTTTTAGAATTGTTGTCTATTTTTCAGTGTGTCTGTGCGTTTGTCCCGTTGATTGGCGTCCCCCCATTAATGGGTCATTACTGAACATGGGTCTCCCTTCATGAGGACCATAGACTCTACCTCCACACTGCTGCAGTGGGAATTGGTAGAGGAGTTAGTGGCCATATCCAAATGTCGGAAGTTTTGAAGCCGCTCGTAGACCTGCAACATGGTTGATATCTACGATAACAACCGAGACCAATGGTTTAACCTGCTCTCCGAAGCACGGTAGCACTCAAAATATTTTAGCTAAGCGGTCACCCATAAAGGTACCGACCGCGCACCGTTGCTTAACTCTGCAGATCGACACAAGCCACCGAGCTATGAGCACTTCCCATTAAACACTAATAATTATATTATTCGCGTATTCCCATTATCTTTCCATGAAACCCGCTTCATAGCTAATCTCTTATTTGAGTTCGTCGTGTTCATCTTATTTTTACCTTAGATAAGTAATTAATGCTTGACGTCAACCCACCTGATGGTAAGTAGTGGAGATGTTGGACGCACTAACTTAGTAAAAGCCTATTCACTTTCCTCCACGTACCTACCTGGTAGAGTGTATTTTCCTTTTTTTTCGTGGCTAGCAAGGCATCTTTTATACTCTTAATGTTAACGAAGTCCATGGATGGTAACTGCATACCCTCAAAAGGCTCGTCTGCTTGTTTGTCGGTCAAACTTACAAAAGTTTCCCACCTGAGTCGTCTTTGAGTAACTGCCTTCTCGTTATTGTACTTACCCATATAGTTAATTTCCCTAACGTTAACGACTTCAGGTGCTGCCGACAACAAACAGGCTTATCTTTGAAGTTAGATATGCTTGTCTATTGTCTACGTTCATCTTGTACAAAGACGGACATGTGAACATCCTATGAAACCGATACCATCCTTTGACAAATGTTCAGGAGGTAGCTTGGTTTATCGATTCCTTCCCCTGATTTCGAACTTTGTATAATTCCTTAAAGCTCCAATTTAAGTTATCCACTTCTTCTAGCTCCTATAATGTTGTAGGTTAGATTATAAAAAAGTCGTTACTTTCGGAACCCGATCCCATTTAGCGATTATACCACCCCTTCTCCGCCGTCACAGTATACGCTACCACAAAAAGGGCGGTGGAGAGTGACCGTCATGGTTTGTCGTGTCAAATGTTGTCCCGTCGTCGTGGTACACAAGTTAGCCTTACTGACCGCCCTTAGTTATTGTCCATTATACGTATTTTGTTTTTGTACTACACAGAAAGATGCCGCTGTTTTAGATTTCTACCCAGTAAGAACAGAAGTGGTACTATATTTTACAAAGCGAACTAGAACATCAAACGAATTGGTATCAACTCATTGATTCGGGATAAGTAATATGTGTTGATAAAAAAAATCCTCGCTTTTTACATGAGTTGCGGTCCCGCCAAAAAAAATTTGACATGAAAACGAACATTCGTGCGACGTATTGGAGAGTTATGAATGCCCACGTATCGATCGCGTATATTTTTGAGTATTATAATTTGCAAGAGAGTTACGAGTATCATATTGTCGCGTAACAGACCGAAATACGTCACCTGTGTATTAAAAGGAATGACATGAAAAGAATAAAAATTAAAATTAAAATTGAAAGGAACTTTCTAGATGGATCCCGACTAAATAAAAAAAGAAGGAATATACGTGACAGATACATATAAGATGATAGAAATTTAAAAAGCATTCGAATTTTCCCTCCCTGAGGAACCCCAATTTGTTCACTGTACAGACTGACTTGTGATTGCCTCAGCATTTAGTTCTTTACTTTTATCGATCGCATAGGATCGACGCGAGCCGCCGAGCTATGAACGCTTCAAATAAGTTGTACATAATCAAATGTCAGCTTGCCATTTATGCATTCTGTTCATGATAGTAAGACAAACCACAAAGCTGCATTATTTCCTGAGGTCGCTTAAAAAGGTTGACACACGATTAAATTATAAAATGAAATATTAAACGTTGATAACTTGCTTTTACCTTTCAAAGGACTAGAACTTTATTGTTGTGCTCAAATGATATTGTGTAATTCTACTCCATGTCGGTCAAAAATAAATTTAACCTTTAATTGAAAACCTAGCTGTTGGAATGTCTTTTAATTACCTCTATAATATGATTTTAAATAACTATTCTTACTGTCTCCCGTCAGCGCATGTAAGGATTTTTGAACACCATTTGGGAAAGCTTCTATGGAAAGTTCAGTAAATTTCATTGAATTAAATAAATCACATGCGAGACGGGTGTGCTTTTTAGGAAACGAATTCAGTATCCTTTTAAAAAATGTTATTGCTATGGAGTAACGTCTACATTTTGAAATACGTGTAAAATATATTTTATTCCTTCAATTTATTCTCATTCTATCGCGTCGATAGATATTTAATATTTACTCCTTAAGGCGAGAAAATTTTTCTGCCTTCCTCGTGCCACAGAATATCATAAAACAACCAGTTATTAGCTTTGCAACGAAAGTACATACGCATATCTTTTAAAAAAGTATTAATCAGTTTATAATCCGGTGTCGGTCGCAGGCAAAGTACGGAAACGATCATTCTTTGTGACGTTCTGAATAATCGTTTCCTTTATCTAAGTTTTTAAATAGAGAAATCTACAATTTAAATACTCTTTATATCAGTTTATACATCGAATACTATCCAATGATCAATTCCTTCTCTGTTCTGGACACTGCTACTGAAGAAAATAAAATAATCATTATCATGTTTGTAAATAACATTAGTCTTGTCAAAATCAACTAAAATACGTCACATAAAAATCACTGAAAGGATGTTTCGCTCTCGTAATACATCATTGTACCATAACATTTTTTATAAAATATTGTCAACACAAATGATGTCTTCTTATTAAAATTCTAAGCAACTTTCCCCAACAAAAATTATATGATCATGTAAGCTGTGTCTAAACGTAAAAAAGAAAGTTTACTTTGATCGTAAATATACTTGAGGCTACACAAAATACAGAGCCTTGACGAAAGCATACATTCATACCACGAATGCGAAGGGAACGCTAAGATTATACGCCTGATTAAATATTTTCGCTTCAATGCAAATAGAGGCCAGGGGAGGAAAATTCTCGCGAATATTTCGATTCTATATTTATTTACTTGGTTTTTACCTGCATGATCTGTATATTCTTCACGTTTTCAAAGCGATAAAATCCGTGGCTTTAGATCGTTGAAGCGTTGATGTTTCAGACAAAGGCGGTACATAAATAGCTATAAGAAGTTTATGAATATTAGGTAATTCTCTCTCTCGATTGTTATACAAATAATAGCTAACTAGTAACTAGTAACTATTCAAGCTATTATTATTTAGTTAAAACATTATATCATGTACATTCGGCGAAAAGTACCATACCTTTTTACATAAAATGGGTTAAAATACTCGTTGTATTTTCATGAAACAGTATACCCACACTAATTGGTTACACGTGGTTGGTTGAAAAAATCCCTTGGATGGTTGAGGATGATTAAAAGTAGGTACTCAAAAATCGGCAAATAAAATAATGTTTAAACTATGGAATAAATAAAAAACATACTGAAAACTAACTTAGGTAATATGTTGTTGCTTTTCGACGATAACACATGTACGATATCGAGATAACAAATCTAATCTGATCTGATCCAATCACAAGTAATAACAAGTAGTTAAAAGACAGTCTATTTACATGGGCTGTTGTTTTACGTCTCGACTATTGGGTATGTCATAAATCTACGTCGCAGCGGATCGGTGTCGCGTGTCGATCGTCGCGCGGATACCCCACCGCACAAGTGATGAACGGAATACTATACCTACGAGTAAATAAATTTATTCACCCCCATCCTCCGGGCATATAAAATTGTTATCTTTAATATCGATTCTACATTAGATTTAATAAACTAAACTAAACTTATCGCATCATTCGCGCACCACGCAATCATTCAAAGACAATTTTCTCAAATACAAAGTACTATAACCCACTAATGAACATACGTATCTTTTACATACACAATTCATTCAACGATTTCTGATCGATGTTTCAAGTCCATTTAGAATATGCCTTATTTAAATCGGTTTTCAAATAAAAGTATATTGTAAGGGAATAAAAGAATTTCAAAGTTTACAAAAAAACAGAGATAGAGAGACCAATCACGTTTAGTTTAATATGAACATCGACTTATTTAATTACAAAGTAAATACTTCACAAAACAGATATCAGGATGCTACACTTATAGAGATGCATTATCGCTATGCAATCCAGCATAGCTTCCGCACTCTGAGACGTCTAAGAGCGAAGTGTCCGCAGTGTCTGAAGTATCTCCTCGAAGTGTCTGTGGTCGGCCATCGCTCAGCTATTTATATCGGCACGGCCTGTCACACCACCATTTTTGACAGACTGCTAACAATACATATAAATAGTTGGAAAGTTGAACATAATAATTAGGTATAACGGTTGTCATAGTAGGAAAAAGGAAAGTTTATGGATTTATGTGTTACTCGCTTCCCTTCAGTAAATATTTGAAATAAAAATGGTTATAGTGGGTTTGGCAAAGGGAGATCTCCTGCCAGGCGATATGTGTTGCCTGGGGAGCGGCCGAGCTCCGACTGTTGATGTTCGGAACTTGTGTCTATACCAAGCGTTGTAGAAAACTTCGATAGCGTGATTCAGGCAGGGCGTGACGTCATCGTGTGACGTGTGGTACGGTCGCCACAGTGGGTTAACCTTAAAAGCTAGACATAAGCTGTCGCGGACTTTTATTTATAACTTTTAGAGGGGAACAATATTGTAATACATGATTTTTGAGTTTACTCAGCGCACGCTAGAAAAGCTCAAAATTTTGCCGTTTTCGCAATATTTATTGCTGCTCCTCTCCTATTCATCTTAGCGTGATGTTCTATAGCGTATAGCCTTCCTCGATAAATGGACTATCTTACACTAAAATAATTTTTCAAATCGGTCCAGTAATTCCTGAGATTAGCGCGTTCAAACAAACAAACTCTTCAGCTTTATATTATTAGTATAGTTTTAGGTAGAGCACTAACCAGTTTTTTAAGAGAGAGAGAGAGAGAGAGAGAGAGAGAGAGAGAGAGAGAGAGACAAGAGAACAACTGGCGTTGTTGCTTTCTTCGTCGTCGCTATTCTTTGGCTGCTGACTGAAACAACAAGTAGGTTAGCCTTATTAAACGATAATACCAGTAATAATGATGGCTTAGTAACAATCTCTCTCTCTCTCTTTCTCTCTCTCTCTCTCTCTCTTTCTCTCTCTCTCTCTCTCTCTTTCTCTCTATCTCTCTCTCTCTCGTCGGTCCCTCAGTGGTCAGCATCAGGGTGGAGTCTGGAGCAAGTGATCAGCTTCCACCGGTTTCTGTCCAGAGTTAGAGGTCAGAAGTCAGAGGACGACGAGCCTCTTACTTGATCGGTCCATCTTGTTGGTGAACGACCGCGCGATCTTTTGCCTTCGGTGTTCCCAACAATAAGGATAATAACAATAGGATAATAGCAATACGATGCCATCAATTTCTGAACCTATTGTCCACAATAAAGAACCTTTGGCTTAAAAAAAATAATAGAATAATTGCCCGACGCAGGACCACATATTAGAGTTGTAATTTCCCTTTGCGTTTCATAACACGAGAGTAATATGTAAACATACTCGATATTAATATCACATGATATTGTTATTCACAACATATCAGTTACCTCGTTCGTTCGCTTTATTGTATGACATAATCGCTTCATGTAATAAGTGTCTGTTAGTATAAACGTGGCTTCAAAAATTACTACACGTATGCGGGGTGGCGTGACTTGAATGGCGATGTTTAGTTGCCATAAGCCCTAGGCCTTTGAATTGATTATAGTTACAGGCTCGCAGATAGGATTAGAAAAGTTAGGTACTTACC
>DWJN01006436.1:0-10687 GCA_018248895.1 Carystus phorcus | reverse complement strand
AAACAAAAAAATCCATACCTACTTAATAATGTAATATGCTGGAGGCTACTTTTGTTCTATGAATTAACGTCCAAATACAATGTCCAACGGATACAGAACGGTTAGTACACAGTAGTAGTGTATTATATAATGCATTTCTGTTTGTTTTACTGAGTTAACAATACAGTATGCACGTGTTACGAACGTTGGTGCTCGGCTCACGTGACCGGCGAGCGGGCTGCGGTGGGACACCGCAAACTGTTATGTAACTAGGATTTATCTATTTGTTCTCACTATACTGCTACTAAAGTACTTATACATTATATAACGTTACGTATACTACAGCATGGACTTGTAAAACGAGAAGCACGTCATATAATCTGCTTAGCCTAGTTGGTAGTTAAATGACGAGTCCCACGCTTCATTCTCGGTCAGAGCAGGACCGTAGCATAGGACAGACAAATAAATGTTTGATGAGTTGTGGGTATAAATTTGTAAATAAATAATTAATAACTCCACACACTCATAGCCCACACTAGGATACCCCGTGTCGTGGGTGCCATGGACAACACAGAAAGATAATAACACACACCCAGACCGAGAACAGAAATTTAAATTCATCATTCAAATTTCCGCCTCGCTGGGATTTGAACCCAGGACCTTTCGAACGGCGGTCCTTCGTGATAACCATTACGCCAGCCGGGTCGTCAAAAATGTCCTATTTGTGTAGCCTCTATGCCACCCGCGACACAACGTAAGCGCTTTTATTTAAAAGGAAACAAGTATCAATGCGGCGCGTCTCATTTATTTTCATTTTCATCTTCGAAATCTTTGCTCTTTCACAGGAAAATGAAAGTAACTGATGGCATTTTAAGATGCTTGTCTCGATAGACGTAACGAGATAACGATAACGTGAATTGACAACGTCGTGTAATTTCGTCGTCACGTTTTATGAGATAACCAAAAGTGTCGTTTGACAAAATCGTTATCGACCGTATTATGAAGGGGGGGGGGGGATTTTATGATATAGTTAATTCTACGACGGGATTTGCCCAGTTTTAGGTATTGTATTCAATAGGGTCAATATACGAAGGAGGTACACAAAGGAAGCGGCAACTATCGTCGAATAACTATGACGCACAGTAAAAAATAAATTTAAAACATGAGATGGCACCCGCATATTAATCTTATACACATATATCTTAATATACATATATCCAGGCTTTGGATAAACGGTTTCAAACGTTAATTACACTTGGGACCCTCCTTTTGGGTCCGCTAGAACATGAACAAACATGATTACGGTCGTTCTGTATCCGATTAGTCAACATAATATCTAGATTTACGTCCGTGTACATCTGTTTACTGTTCGAACAGACTATCAAACTTTGGCTATTGCCATTAGAAAGCGGTTATGTTATCTGTAACCAAGTATCGGCAGTTAGCCAGCCAATTAATCCGTCAACCCTCGCAAAAGTAATAGTTCTTGAGTTTTTATGTGTTGACTAATCGGTAGCGAATCTTAATGTTAACTCACATTAGCATTAAATAAGACAATAAATAAACCGACTGTTCTAATGAATTCACATAATCAATTTTAAAATGCATATTTTCATCTCTTAGACATTTATAATTGCATATCTTTTATTATATTCTTCTATAATACCTACTTACAAAACAATCAGTTGAATATTCTAGTGTAACATATGTATTTTTTATCGATAATACTAAATATCATTTATTTACAAAACCGAAACGAAATAAAATAATTAAGGAAATCTATTGAAAAAGAGGTGTTACTGTTTTCTATTAACTTATTTATCGCTTATTATCGTGAGAATTTTCTACAGTAATGTCATTAAAAAGGAGTTTGTTTTGAAAGTGATTTATTCTTCGTTTCAACCAAAAAGGTAAATTTCATAAAAATAAACTGACAGTTGTCACAGAAGTGACCTCCACATTTCAATACGATATCGTTAACAGTTTAAACGTATTAAAACGGTATCGTGTGTACTGGCATTGTAGTAAAATGGTCACATTCTTAAAAGTTTACAATATTTATATAACTGGTATAACTTTAGTATATCAAATATCACGATATACATATGTATATCTTGATTTATATTTTATTGAATAAGTTTGAGCGAATTATTTATTTACACAAAGGAAAAGCTTTCTATCACTCAGTAAGTATGTATCTCTAAAATTAATAACATGTCAATGAATATATAGTATGTTTTCTATATTCAATGTCCAAGTAATTATGTAAACCAGTAATGTGAACTTCCCAACATTATTTAGTATAACAAGAAAACCTCATTAATTTAACTTATAAATAATCCAATATAGTAAAAATTTTATTCTACGAGAATATCAACGATATAAAAATAGAGATTAAAAAGTATCATCCAATCAATGAAGCTGAGTCGATCAAAAATCTAATATGTTATACATATTTTTTCTGGAAAATAAATTCAATTAGCTTAATTTACTTGAACAATTCAGGGGACAGTTGTTCACAAAAATAGAATTTGTATCTATTTCGAATACAGACAATTAATTTGAGTTACCGCGGGAGAAAATACAAAACTGAGAATCTCGTTTCAATGCTTTGTGGCTGACAGACATTGTATTGTTAATTCATCATTAAAGGTTTTTAGTATGCAAAACAAAGGTATCTATTTCAGTATTTGTTTAAGCATTAACCTATTTTTGGTCTCTTAAATTTTGCTTTCAGACGTAGATAGATAAACTCTTTACTGTTTGTACACTAAATAACATGCAGATAAATAAACCAAGAAGTAGAAAACCATAGTCGTCCGTATCTCTATAGCGAATCCTTTCAAACAATCAATCTAACAGATAAGAACTCAATTAATGCGATAATAAAAGGGTAACGACGTGCAGAAAGTCAGATAGATAAAAAAGAAAAAAAAAAATTCTCTAAATATACCTTTACTTCGTTTTATCAATTAAAAACTGATGAAATATTAAATATTGCAGAGGAGATGCAAAAGAAAATAATAGTAAAAAATACCTTGCGTAATGATTTTTCACTAATGTTATAATTATTCCGTGTTCTGTTTGTGTTTTAAGTCTTGACTGATTGTTCTTTTATTACATTTTACACTACTGATTTCTATTTAAAACTGATATAAGTCATTAGAGATTTCAGAGATTGAGAGTTCAAAGATTATTATTACTATTTAGGTGTGCTTATAATGAAATGCAAATTTCATATGTTATAAAGGTTTTGAATGAATATTCTAGAATGCACTAGACTAGCAATAGAATGATGTCTATGTATTTATATACACATTAGTAATTCGAGTACAAAATGTTTTTGAGTATTGGTCTTTATTTCAACATTTATTCTCTTAATCTTGTTTCGACGGACGATCCCTGTCTACACGTTGGGGCGACGAGTAACCTCGCAATATTGATTAGGGCCAGTGTACACTTCTGACAAACAAGCTACAGTTCACTATGAAATAAAATATCACTATACAAATACAATACAAAACAAATATTTTTTATTTGCACACCTAATAAAATCATGTACAGGAGTATACAGAAAAGTAGGGTATTTCAATTGGTGTTATTATTATAACTTACTTATTATTAAACTGCAGATACCATATTTGTTATTTCACTAAGACACTAACTAAACTTGATAGCGCCACCAGTCTTGTCAATATACATATGTAGTTTGACTAGTTTGGTTGCGCATCCATTCGAATTTGAGATAACAGTAGGTACCATGATACCACCCTCTGGAGCTGTAAGCTTTTATTGGCAGCGCAATTATTTGCGCACTTACTAGTGTTCTAGTGATATATAGTAAACAACACAACGTAAATAAGGTTAAAAATAATAAAAACAATTTCTAACAGATGTTAACAATTTTATAATCCAAGCAAATATATTACGGGAATGTAAGTCGCTATGATTTGTATAGTCATAAGTTTTGAATTAGTAAATATGTTGAGCTATTGGATCGTACAATAGCTTCGTCATGCACATTTTTAATAGTTCATATTGTCACATTGTCATGCTTAAATCGTCAAGACAAAAGATATAGAATTACTAATAGACGCATCAACAGGTACATAATAAAGATAAAAAAAGTATTGCATATCATTTTACAATGTGTTGAATCACAACGATCTTCCCCAAACACGGTTAGAGTTTCGGGAATTCACGGCCCCCCGCGTCTCCCGCGATACTGTCATTATCCGACTGAATTAAAGAGCTCGTTAGGCTGCGACTCACGATGTGAAGAGGCGTACTAAACTCAATTAGATGCTGGGACATTTTTGCATTTGTATATACTAAACTACATATAATATCACTATGTTAGTAAGTTTACCTGTCCAGTGTTAGTTTCTAAAACTTCCCAATGATGCTTGTAGCCTACGACCATCACCCCTACTTCTCCATCCATTAGCTTAATTAATATTGGGGACTCGCTTAGTTGTATATCCTACAAGGATGAAAAGAAACAATATCACAATAGGCCATTTGACAAGATTTTAAAATATAATTACCAAGTATACCCTTCATACAGACATCTTCAATTGTTTAATTATTATAATATATTGCATTATCTGCTTTAGTCGGACATTGTAATACTGCGTACGATACGTGCGCTTTCGTCGAAATTGAATATTTTATACACGAAGATAAAAGGGCCTGTGTGTAACTTGTAGTAAAGTCTAGGCGTGTAATACTCGTAGGCCTCAAGGTCAAGGTTGTTGACCTCGAATGAATTATAATACAGTTCATTACCAAAGGGTCCGTTGGGAGCAGATCCAAATTACCTGCGACTGGACACAATAGATCATCACTGGACAGAATTGCCTACGGGTACGAGCCCTTCTCGTCTGGATCAAATAATGTAATTTGTATGTGACTTGACTTGGTGTATCTATGTATTTACTATTTTATATGTATAGGTTCCATGCGGCTAGCTTGTATCAGCCGCAAAACGTCGTGTTCCTACTGGGGGTTTAAGAAACTGTAATATCTTTCTTCACTTCTTTATTCAGCGATAATGTATCGGTGATGTGTTTTTTTTAGCTGGTGTTTGTGGGCGGTGATGATCATCTACTATCATGTGGCTCGGCTGCATGTTAGCTGTTACATAATAAGGTAATTGCAAATCCACCGCCTCCTATTAGGCTAGCAATGCTCCATCGATGACTTTGGTATTACTGATATACAGTTGTATGTAAGTGTGTGTGTGTGTGTGTGTGTGTGTGTGTGTGTGTGTGTGTGTGTGTGCATCAGGAGTTTCATCCGTTTTTCTAATTACATAAGAAAAAATCTTGATGGTAACTATAGTCACCAATGCTATTATATGTAATACTTGATCCAAAACTAACGCGTTACTAGCGGTCCTGACGAGTTATTGGGGCGTTACCGCATGAAGAATGCGGAAAATACGCTTGTATACCTAATATTAGTCAAAATATTGAAGTTTCGTAAAAAAGAGCTATCGTATTATTATACAGTATTTTGTGTCAAACCTTACCTTGATATGTACATACTCAAATCCCATCTCGCAGTCAGTCTTCTGTTCCTCGGCCAGTAAAAGGACCCTCCTTCCTATAGCCACCGCTAGTAAAGTCTTTCCGGTTTCTCCTACTAAATCAGAAAATAAATAATAAATGGTTAATATGTAGTACAATTTGAAAGACCCGAGTTGGAATCTTGCAAAAATCTCTCTTTTTATTGCATATTTTTTTTCAATCGAGTGCATATTCAAAATAGTATCATCTAGTACTTATTGAAAACAATATTTATGTAGTAATGTCCATGTATAAATAGTCGAGTGAATCCGACGAAAGTATAAACAATGCGAGTAAAGCCGGATACAATATACGGACAATGTATTCAGAACCCGCTCAGTACTGTAATAGCTATCTAAAGCGTTCTCAAATAGGCGTGAAACCTATTAATCCGTCCTCAATGACCATCATTATGAGTAAAAATTAGAGTCCGATAGTGCAGTTATAAATGTTATGTTTTATTTTTAGTGGATTCGACATTTTCTAACGAATCGAATTGTAAATTTAAATGACATAAACACAAAAAAATCTCAATCGGTCCAAATGTTTAGGAGTTCAGTGACGTCAGAAAATTATAATATATATATATATATACATATGTATGTCTAAAGATATATAACCTGTTTCCAATACATCGAAGTAGTGAGCAGTCTTAGTCCTCGGAAGTCTCGCGTGCTTGCAGTCTTGCAGCGGACGCATGGCCCACGCTCCCGCGCACAGCTCCGACAGCGGCAGCGCGTACAGCCCCGCGCCCCCCGCGCCGCCCGTCGTCGACCCACCCCCCGCTGACACCCGCGCCCCGACACGGAACAACCCTACGCGCTCCGTCGTTCGCGCTGCCCTCACGCACCCCTCCCACCTTAGTATGACCCGTGTCGTGCCGCTCTCTACACAAATATTTATATTTATAATCGGTCCAACTGTTGATGAGTGTAGTCACGGACAGATGAATTATGTACTCTAATTATGTACCTCTGTACATTTATTAAAGAATTAAGGTTTGGTATCATTTAAATTTGAAAAAGAACATAAACCTTAATTTACATGGAATATGTATTCCAAGTATATTTATTACATAAATCGAAATATTTAATAGTGTTAATATGAAACATCTATGTAGCATTATAATTACGTTCGAATTTCGACTGCAGAGCCGGTCTCTAATAACTTAATAGGTTATGTAAATGTATCCAAAACGTTTTTTTCAAAACTTAATGCCACTAATGAAAATTGCTAAATCTATCGTATCAGTACTTAAATAACAAACAAGTTTTTCAACAAATATTTATTATCAATTATCTTTGTAGAACACGCTGAGACTATGTCAGCTGGTTAAAGATCTGTTTTAATTTGTTTCCAAGATGGCCGCTTTTGATTTTAGGAATTTCGCGGTTGTTATCTTGAAGTAATTAAATTTATTACTTACCGTAAAAACAGGCTTTGTTCGATCGCAGTTTAATGTCGGGTTATAATTTTAGTATTATTCATACATCATTATACTATATATAATATACTAATAATCATTTTATTTCTTAATATACACATTTGGTTAGATATAGAGTATGTACACCCATTTTCCACTCATTGGACATCTGAAATCATATTTTATCGGATATCTTCCCGTTAGATCAGTCGAATGTCGAATCCGATCGAAGTGGAAGCCGGTTTTTGACAGTCTACACGAACATCCGACATGTGAACAGCATCGTACAAACTTGTCTACGAACGATCCGACACGATATTTGTTTGGCCATGTTGTTGACAAAACATGCCACATTGATGAAAAATGATGCCGGAATATCAGTTTAGAATATTTAATTTTTTTATTGATTATTTGATTTTAAGAAGTCACTTGTAATATAATAGCTATATAACTTTATGTAAAAGTGCATTTTAATATCTCAAATGAAATTATGATTTAATTAATGTTCCCGAGAACGTCATCGTTTAATTAACTATAATTAACGATGTATAACAATAACCAAACCAGCATAATTAGAAGCACAAGCATAATAATATTATAAATACCTTCTAGTATATAGGTGTTGGAGGTAGTGGACAGTAGTACTCTGCCTTCGGCGAGTTGTTCAGCGCACACCGGCGTGGCGGGCAGTGGGGCCGCGCGCCACACGCGACCTTCCCACGGCGCTCGTCGGGCTCCACCAGAACCTTTGTTAAACATTAAATAAATAATAAACAACGTCACACACTCATAGCCCCACACTAGGATACCCCGTGCCGTGCCATGGACGACACAGAAACCCAACACACACCCAGACCGAGAACAGAAACTTAAATTCATCGTTTAAATTTCGGCCTCGCCAGGAATTGAACCTAGGACCCTTCGAACGGCGGTCCGGCGTGGTTACCATTACGCCACGCGGGTCGTCAATTAACCGCCTTATTACAATATAAGGTCTAATTACACGATTATCAAGTATAGGTTTATTTTTCATACTATACTTTAAGCCAAGGTTTATTTTACTTGGTCAAATAGAAGTTTAAAGCGGTACTTTGCTAGTCCACATTTTGTAATACGGCCGTAAGAAACGTGTAAAATTGTGCTTTATGTTCTGCTGAACATAAAAAGAAACTTCTAGAACTGTGCTCGATATTCTGCTGTTTCATATTACGATGAAACAAGTCTTTCATATTTAAATACTTTGCAATATTATCAGTGACTGAAAATGAAATGATAATTTTAATTAGTTTTATCTTACAATTATCACGTTATCAGATATACCATAAATCATTGTATCTTGATATTTTTACGTTCCACCCAACAATATTAACAAAAAAATAAATGCACCTCCTACAGCAACCTAAAACACAACGATTTGTCGTATTTCTTTTCCGACCAATATTTTGCTCAGTAATAAAATTTTAAAAATTCGGGCTAAAAACGATATTTTATAATAAGTACAAATTTTGCAGACATTCTCAATCGCTACGACGTTCGAAGACACTAGATATACAAAACGGAACATTCCAGAGATTCCCACCGTTTTTATTTATAAAATAAATAATGGATTTAGTTATCTATATAAGTAAATTAATAATATTACTACGGTTTTATAAACTAGGTGAGCCAGGAAACGTTGTTTTGCCATATAAATTATAAAAAAATGGTTGCTGTGCCTCACTCGACATATGTAGGTATAGTGTCCTGTGTCGCGAACTTTTTTGTAGATAGTTATAAGATCTACAATTAATTAGAACATTTTATGGTTCTATCTTTCATAGATTAGGCAGCGGATGCAAAATAAGTAACTTTTCTGGTTGATTTTTTACACCTTGTGTCCAAAAAATCCAAATATCTTACGGAACCCTATTTTTTTCCAAAATAAAATATAGCCTATGTAACTCGTGGAAAATGTAGCTTTCGAATGGTAAAAGAACTTTTAAAATCGGTCCAGTAGTTGTTGAGCCCATTCATTACAACCAAATAAACAAAGTTTTCCTCATTGTAATATTAGTGTAGACGATCGTGACGTAGCACTCACCCGTAGACACGAGGCTCGTAGGCGCATCGCCTCGTAGCACGGCGTCGAGTTTCAGCGCCTGTCCAACGTGTAGGAAGCGCTCGGTGCGCGCCGCGCCCGCGCCTCCCGCGCCCGCGCCGCCTGACCATACATCCGATAGCGCGCGCCGGGACAACATTGGCTAGGAAAATATATAAAAAAACAATAATAGCATTACTATTGTATATAGAGAGCCCAGTGGAAAGTACACCGCTCACAAACAGCAGATAGGATTGGCGTATTGCCAGACAAGTAAAAAGGCAAAGTTAGCAGGACATTAAACGACCTATCAGAAGTGCTGCCCGCGAATAAAAGTTTATTGACTCGCAGTTATGTATAATACATAGATAGCGGAAATCCTGAACCGATGGCCTTTAAAGTTAGAGATTATGAGACTTTGGACTAGCATGCACAACAAGTATTTTATTAAAATAAAATGAACGTTTGACCCAATTTCGGACATTGATTCATTATCATCAAAAGCACGCAATTTGAAGTCCACTTGTATAATCGACGGTCACAAGCGATTCGACTCAACTACATAACATCTCGTAAGGGGTCGCTGTAATTGTCAATTATGCTGAGCTAACAGACGGACTTAGCTGTTTGGAGTCCCGCGAGGATTATTCGACAGTAGAACTGGATATATGTAGCTTTGACTAAATCTATGTGTTACAGGGTTTTATATAGAGAATGTTTTAACTTTATAAATCTACGTAACAATATCGTGGTTTTACTGTTTATTTATAAAAGTGTGGTATGCATTAGGAAAAAAATTATATACATTTTTTATGTAATCACAAAAACAAAATTGTCTGTCCGCGTATTTTCTTGTTTATTCGTCATAAAAAGGTACAGTTGTTGCGTAATATTATTATAGCTGGCTTAGCGTTGCCGTTAACGCGTTGACGTTGACGTCTTGACTGATGTCACGTCCGTTACACATCGTTAATTATTTTCCCCTGAATTAATGTAATATTACGTCTAATATAGTCTAGAACATAATAATTAAAAAGCTTTTTGTATCGTTCTCAATTATTTGGACATACACCGAAATAATTCATAAACAGAAGAATTTGTAAGAATTGTATATTATGTATGTATATTTTAGTGTAAAAAAAAGGGTTTTGAAAGTATATCAAGTACATAAAAATTATGATCGAATGACCGAACTACGGGTAACTAATTCGTAGCTACACGACACAATGAAGCCACTACAATAGGTCGGGAAGCTCGTGACCTTATCTTGACGCCGTGTAAAGCTCTATGTTGCGTAAAGGTGTCAAGAGTAAAGCCGCGTACACACACTGCCTCGGTTTACACATGTAAATTGCTTTCAACCCATTAATGGCCCACTACTTAGCACGGGTCTCTCCTCAACACTGAGGAGGTCTAGAGCTACACCACGCTGCTCCAGTGCGGATTGGTGGAGGGAGCTAGCCAACCCAAGTGTCGAATGTTTTTAAACGGCCCGAAGGCCTAACATGGCTTGACGACTATGTTCATAGCAAACGGGATCGATGACTTAACGTGCCCTCCAAAGCACGGAAACGCTCAAGAAATTTTTGTCACTAGCGGTCACCCATCCAGGTACCGACCGCGCCCCCAGTTTCTTAA
>DWJN01006435.1:0-10687 GCA_018248895.1 Carystus phorcus | reverse complement strand
CCATGCATTGTCATCCAAACTAAACGTGTATACAAAATTTCAGCTCAATCGGTTGAAGATATCTGTTTCAAAATCGAATTGCAAGATTCCACCCGAACAAACAGACATACATACATACATACACTGTAAGTTAAATAAAAGCTTTTAATATTCGTTGTCTCTATGACTAAGTTATAAACTATGTATTCAATTTTATTCTGTGACTTTAAATCTCATGTAAATTGCAAAACGTGAGTTAAAAAGTATTAATACTAAAAGATAATTCGCGCTTTACGTTTAGTAGCAACTTGTACCACGTCAAAGTTATAAAATACTGACTTTGACATCACAGAGCGAAATTTCGTAATTAATTTATATCCCACGTCCGCCACTATCCCACGGGTTAATTTTTCCGGGTTAAAAAGTAGCCTTTATATTCCGGAGTATAACCTGTCACTGTGTCATTGATTAACCACTTATATTATGTTAAACATTTCGCTGACGATACCATTATTCTGTGGCCGATACAGGTAAAACAACGTGAAGGCTTCCGTGCTTCGGGTTGCAAACTGTCGGTTAGTACTTAGACAGCAGTTGTCAGCTACATTAAAAGCTTTTATCGCGGCATTATACATGGCATTCAACGCTAAGATTGTCCGCTGGACCAGCTTTATAATACGCTCTAAATCTACTTAATTAGAAGACACCCATGCAAGTGGCTCTGATGGATTTATGAAATCACTTCGTATTTTATATTAGTCGCAGGTTCGCAGGTTAGATTAATACGGCTGGGTAGTTAAACAAGGCTACTACTGCATTTGGACTTCCGAAATTTTGTTACTAGTAAAGTATTTGCGGGACTGCAAGTCTCTAATTATGATCGTTCCTCATACCAAGGGGGACCAGTTCGTAAGGATTTTTTATATCAACAATGTCATAATGTCGTTAAAGAATGAAAGTCTACAAAAGATAATTGCGTATCGCTATGTTAATGAATAGGTAATCTGAAATTCAGAAGAAGACTGTTCTTGTGTCTGAAAGCTCACACTTTCTCCATTAACTTATATTGGCATCTATTTTATTTCCTTTAAGGACATCCAATTCTAATGGGAAAGACCATGCAAAACTCTGAGCAGATTGCGCTAACAAACTTAAAACAACCGTATTCATGACTATTATTCTAGTAGAGCATGGTTTAATGATTAAGTACATTTCCTTTTGGAATCTTCGGGATTGAAATATTCAAACCGCAGTATCGTATCCCAGAGGGCACGCAGGGGAGGCACCGGTGCGTTCACACGAGATCCCGGAGCCTCCCCAAATTATGCACTGGTTGGACTTTTAGTGGGTACAAATCCCACGTAACCCGCAACGGGTATCTTGGAAAGATCCCTCCCCCAGAGAAAAAAAGGTCATACATACATACATATGTCAAAAGCTGTAGTAGCGCCATCTGGTAACAAAGTCCGACAACCGCCTACCCCATTATGTATTATGTAAATATATGACTGTAAAATTAATGTACCGTTGTCCATTAGCGGTAAATATTACGATGTTCTTTACTGTAATAATAGACAGTACTGAGACTAAGGAATAAGTTACCAGAGAATACAATTTGGAATTTCCTAAAGTTGCTATTTACTTCTCTACGAGTATTTTAAAGAGAAGCTATATCGATCACTCTGAATTTGTGCTCAAAATACTGTACAAAAATATTTTCAGAATGCCATACGCGAAAAGCAAAAATACAGAACCCTTATAAATCCTCAACTCATTCCGTTTGCAATGAACATTAAATAATATTCAGCACAATAGTCGTACCGAGATTTGAAAAGATCAAGTTTCTTTGTCGAGGAATCAAAAGGCCTTTGCATAGTGACATATATTTTGACACTCAGAAGGGTAGAACTGAAGCGTAGCCGCCATTCGAGGGCTTTTCGACCCCATCTATTCCGACCTCATAACCATGTAGCTTGCCGATGGCCACGCCTCGACAAAAGGACCGTGCTGCTTTTGTGCGGGTTGACATTACCATTCTATTTGGCCTTTTCACCTTGAATACCAGAGAATTCCTGATTCGCCTTTCCCAGCCTCAGAATACTAAGGATAGACTGGAAACCATGGCTTAAAATACCCTTCAAAGCAAGTTCGTTTTGAGCCGGCATAGAAAACTGACACTTCCATGTTGTGATTCAACCGCCAAAACTTTTGTTTCAAATAGAGGCTTGAAAGCCAGTACTATCTTTGTTGCTTTTTTCTCGTATAGGAATCATATTATAATCGGTCAGCAATGTAATCTTGTGTGGCGTATGTCTGATATCCAGTTAGTTATTGCACGCTAACCAACGAGAACACTCGTGGAGCGAAGTTAAAAGAAAAGAAAACTTAAAAGAAAAGAGAGAAAAGAAGGAAAAAGAGGACTATCTTCTTCTTCTCTTTATCTTCTATCGACTTATTTTATTCTTACATTTACATTTTACACACGCACGTACGCATACAGAAACGCAGACTAGAGCATTCATTGAACCGATAGTATTATTTCAAAGGTGACTCCAACATGATACTCTTGCGTTTTCTTTCTCGACTGGATCCTTATTTAGTGACACTGATGGGCATTTACCATCAGGTTACCTTTGTCAGGTATTTAAATAAAAAACTAGCGACTGACTCGCAGTTACTTAACTCGGTCGAGCACTTATGTTACAAGCAGCTATAAGTGTTGCTCAGGAGGGTATACGGTACCTAGTAATTATTTTAGTAAGCAGTGGTCCAACGACTTTTAGAAGGAGGCAATTAAAGTTTCACACCACGGCCAGTCCCGTCTAGCTACATTAACCACGAGTGCTGTCGACTCATAATTACATTTTTTATCTTTAAATGACTTACTTGTACTTGCGGTGTTTGACCGATGTGTCTCATCCATGCATTGAATGTAATCGGGAATGTACAGAAAATATAAAAATCCTCTGAAAATAACTAAAAACGCCTATTCATTTGTGAGCAGTATATAATTTATTTAAACAAAGTTCAAATAAACGTTCAAATCGGTCACGAACGACTGCCATATGGTGCCAAACAAAATTAAAGTCAATAGTCAGGAGTATGGACTAATACTCGTACGTTAAACCATGGTCAGAAATTTACGTACCTTTCATAATTTTTAAAACTATATATATATATAAATCAATTTCACCAGCATCAATGCTCAACTCCTATTGGTCATCGCGTTATATCGTATAACCCTCCTCGGTAAATGAACTATCCAGGACAAAAATAATTTTTCAATTCGAACCAATAATTTCTGAGATTAGTGCGTTTAAACAAACAAACTCTTCAGCTGTATAACATTTAAAAAGTACCTATAGATTTTTTACCTGGCCCTTCCATATACATATCTTTGGCAAGCAATTGATTCGCTAAGCATCTAAAACTCGTAACTACAAACGTATGTGTATATTATTGTTAACTGAAACAAAATATGCAGTAAAAACTAAAGTATCTATGTATGTATGTGATATTACCCCAAGTCATATTGTGTTTAAAATTTCGACCATGCATTAAGATTAGCGTATTGTATTACTGTTAAAATATATTACAGTTATCTCATCTTCATACCGCCTTCGATGTCTATCGGTTCTTCTAAAGATCGGCTGACAAAGAATGCATCTATCATTAAGCTCGCCTTTTGTAGTTTTGTCGCTTCTATAGTTTATAATATCTATAGCTTTTTTATCACGATCGTCTTTTGTGTCACTTGTAATTAATAACATAGCTTAGCTGTAGCTGTTACAAATGAATAAATTGATATCTGTAACCGATAATCTGCTGGTCGAACTAAGCTTATCCGTTGGAACAATGGGGAAAGTTGAACTTAGGGACGAGGCGGCGCCACAAGAGTTTGTGACATAATGCAGTATGACGTTTCCATTAAACACGCTACTTTATTCATTTATTTTTTATGTAATTAAATCTCATATTTTAATACACATATTTCACAAGATAACAAAAAATTGTATTTTTGAAATGCATTCAATGGAAAAATCTACAAAATTGTTAATTTCCAAGAAATATACTAAAAAGGCAAGTGGAATGTCCATTAAAAATGTAAAATTCGTAATACGTATAACAAGTACACTTCAATCTTGAAGATTTTGAAACAGAACCTGCTACACAGTTGCCTCAAACTCTAGTAGCGCACTCTGTGCAGAGCTTAGCGCCGCCATTCAGATTTAAAGAAATCAAGTTACCATTTCTTTTTTCAAACGTGCCATCTATTTTTATACCAAACCATTATTTATGTAAATAGATATAGATGTAAATGTCTATGCTGCCAGCGGAACGTGATCAGTTGCAACTGAGACAGTAGACTCGAAATGATGAAAACCGTTACATTGTTGCAACAACAAGTTTATAGTAGCCGCGAATCAAGTTATTTATGGCATAAAAAACAGACGCGAACCTTCATTGCTAGTGGCTAACTTAGTTTGCATAGACGCGTAGATTGACTTTAGATTTCGTTTAACATAACACAATTCTTTCAGTGTAACTGCTATACATCTCTGGAATTCCCTACCTCTCCATATACATTAAGCTCAAACTGTATCTTCAAAAATCTACTAAAGCATTATCTAAGTATATAAATTACTCTTTTTCCTCTGTCACGAATTTTCTCCTTACTCTTTTGTTTCCGCTTATCTTAACGTTATGTTTTAAGTATGTGATAATATGTACGCCCTACCCTGTTTTTCTTCAAACACGACTTTCCTATCATGCTATTGGGTTGTATGGAAGAAATCGCTTATTAGCAATAAGCGACTTACATCTTAATCATGCGTGTTTCTCAATGCAAATGTTATAATGAACAAGGGACAAACAATAAAGACTTAAAAATAGATAAAAAATCAATAAACTTTTGAATGTTCAATATACTTCAAACCAGAAAATAATTATTAAAGTGAATTATTGTAAAGATGTAAATATTACACTTGGCGCTGGTAGTCAGTTCCTTTGCTTGAACTTGGCTTGACACGCTGCCGCGTGTCTAGATTTGGTTTACTACAACGTTTTACTTACATTGGATAGTATATAAATAGTAATCCACCACTAACTCAGCGACCGAACAAATACGCACCAATAAAAACAGAGTATTCGTATATTCGGTACTCGTCATGATTATATTATAAACGTGAATTTCATAGTCGTATTACGAGTAATTCGGCGAGTTATTTGCCGATTATTCGCCAAGTATCTAAACGGAGCGTAAAAATTGTAGGTAAGAACTTTATTTCATCGAGATTAATATGTTAGTTTGTTACTGTCAAAGCTTGGGTAACTTGAAACTGAAATAGAGGTACCTAATAGAATAGAAATGTGTAGTTCTACGCGTAATCTAATTATTTTGAAGTATATGTGTATAATACATATTTTGGCTTATTTGTGGTCAGACTCGGAAAGTATCGCTACATGTTTTAATCTTCAAAAAAGGAGGAGGTTCTCAATTTGTCCGTATTTTTTATGTATGTTAGTTATGTATAAGATATGATATATGGATGGTTTTTTTTATTCGAAAGCTGGTGCAAGTCAGATTTTCCCATATAACTTGGTGCGACATCTGACGAGAAGTTTTTGAATTAGGTATCCCTAATAACGCGCATTTGATTGAGCGTTTACTTATTGCGTATGACTTCGGAGTTGGAATATTTCTTACGGCGTGTTTAATTGAAATCGGTTTTTTCATTTGTACAGTGACAAAGCGATTATTACTTCTTAAGTCACCTTTAGAAGACATTTTTCGAGGTGCAGTGTAAATTGAATTAGTTAGTTTGGCTGTCACTTAAACAACGTACGCTCTGTTCTTTATATCTAGATTAATTTGAAGTTACCAAAATTATATATTATAATCCAGCTTATATCTAGAGGCTAACTCTGTCTATCAAGCCATGTATAAACCTTACATCAAGTTAAAAACTAAGATATTCGATATAACCGTAGCATCGCTTAATAATGTATGCATTTATGTTGTTTTATTTTAAAGTGATAGATAACGACTATCAATGTCACTAGTAGTTAAACGCAGAGAAAAAGCGATTGATCAAGATCGAACGAACCAGTTTAGTCATTAAAATATAATTGTTATGCTAAACGTGATCGAAGAATTATGACCGACGTCAACTTTGATGATTTATGATAGACGGTAGCGTGAAGTGCATATATGTTATCTGTGTGAGAAATAAAAATAAGAAACGTAACCTAAAAGTATGAAGTAATTAATCAATACTATTGATATCTCCAATCGAATGTGTAACCGTTACCAATAAAAAAGGTTTTGTTAACCTCCGTTTTGAAATATCACCTCTGTCCAAATCTTGGGTCAAATAGGGAAATCGCGTAATTTGCTTTTAGTTGAATTGTTCTTCAAATTTCAAAAATGTATGTAACTCTGTCTGTCTGTCTCTTCTTCGTGCCTAAACTATTAAACGATTTGGATGAAGTTTTGTACAAAGATAATTTCTATCTTGTTTAATTCAGAACTGTCTATATTAGTTTAGTATTAAGTTTTGTTTGTTATAATACTGTTTTAGCTTAGTCTCATTTTGAAGTAAGTAGGTTAGGTTAGTTAGTTATTACTCGTCGAAGTAATAGAACTGGCCGTTACAAAATCGCGATGTAATCCTAATCGCGATCCGCAGTCCTATCCCATCATTCGTGTCTCCACTTAGACTTTTTACACGTTACAATCCGCGTGTTACTGTTCGCTCAGAAGATCTGCAGAGTAATAAAATCACAGAAACACGTTATGTATCTCGACTTGATGGAATGAATAGTTGCAATAAAAACTTTTTATTGATACGGACGTAAATGGTATGGCTTTGTGTTGGACGGACCAACGTATATGTTACTGTTAAAGTCCGTTTGTTGGTTAATCTTAGGTTTTACCGATGAATCTTAGGATTTACGTTGGATCTTAGGATTACGACATGCGTTGGTAAAATTGTTTAGTGTAAAGATTTACTAGAGACTATTTTATCGGACTTTTACCATAAGATTTCAGAGTCTAATACATGCTCGGTGTTACCAGTAACGGCTAGTAAATGTTGGTTTTGGTTAAGTAAGGGTTTTTTAATAATTGTATTGGACGCACACATGTTTATATAATTAACAATATTTAGAATATCGCTGATAGGTAAGTTTATACAAATAAAATAATTAGGCGTTAATTTATTGTATTTAAAGTAAAAGCCCGGATACTGATTAAAAATGACGGCTGATAAATGTTACCTTTGGTTAGGTTAGATTAGGTTAGGTTTGTTTATTTGTCTTGTTTCTCTCACCATATGCCGCGCCTAGAGGTACCTAAGATCTACCAAGTGAATGGTGGTAAAAGTTCGAAATGAACAATAATCACAAAATTAATCTGACTTATACCGTTAACAATTGGTATCTTAGATTTTATCGGAAAATTTTAGAATTTACCGTGCGTCGGGGTCTCACAGTAACTATATGTATATAATTCATACGGAGGTATGTATGTCACCGAACTCCTAAACGGTTGTAGCAATTGTTAATAATTTTTATGTGTGTTTAAGTAGGTTCGAGATTGTTTTAAATTTACAGTTCTGTATAATAAAAATGTTGTTTTATGCTCTAGAATAACATCTGCCAAATAAACTAATTACATAAAAATATCACATGAACATAATAGTCATTCTTTAAAATCGATTCATTGAAACAATTATTAAAAAAAACGAACAGTGAACATGAAATAAAACTTACCACATTAGTAAAAACCGTACCCAAGTAGGTGAAATTGTTTCTAATTTTACCGTACATGTACGCAAAGACGACGAGGCAAAAATTCTAACTATCTTCGTTTTGTTCTATTGCGTCAATAAAGTCCCGGAGCAATCGTTTTTCTCATATATCTTCATCGACAACGATCAGTTAGATTCTATTATATGTATAGATATTGCTTATTATTATTGACCACGTCCGCTACTGCAATTCTCTAATATATATCGCTGCTTCAGTCATATCACAATTTCCAATCATAAACTTATACTCTAAATTGACCATTACTTACCAGACAGCGTGATTGCTTCGCCAATAGAAATTGATTCAGTTCCGACCAGTTTTATTTGTACTTAATGCTTCTGATTTGGCCTTATATTATATACGGTGTTTTGACGCTGATGGATGCAATTTTATATACGATCGAATGAATTGCGTGAGTTAGTCGGCAAACGATTCGTCGTGTTCTGGCTGGGAGTTTGTAAGCCTGTACTTTTTTCTGTTTTCGAAGTGAAAACTTCTTTAGCATCGTGATCTGAAAATCGATGAAACGAAAAAGCGACAGTGAAAAGAGACAGACACATAAATTGATAGGATTGAAGGACGAGAACAAATGAGATAGGAAGCATTACACAGTGTTTCTTATGTTCGTACCCCCTCCACTCGTGTTTACCGAGACATAGTGGGGGTTTGCTCGTGCTTCAGCGTTATACGCATATACGGTGACTAATGATTTAATAATAATTTAATGACTTTAAATTTCTGTTCTTGGTCTGGGTGTGTGTAATTGTTTTTCTGTGTTGTCCATGGCACCCACGTCACGGGGTGTGCCATGTGCCCTAGTGTGGGGCTATGAGTGTGTGGCGTTATTAAAACAGATGAACATGTAAAGATTTCCTGTTGTACAAAACGTTAAGATATAGACATCACATGATCATTGCCATACCGATGCGGTTACGTTACGCGGTGACAAGCAGTCATCATCATTACCTGATACATTTCCATGATTGCTATAAGATTGTTGATTGTGAACATTATATCTATCGGCACATCTTTGTTTGCGTTTTTGCGGTCGAATGTAACGCAAATGTTGTGTGGATACATTGTTCCCACCGGCACATCGTTGCGTTTTTGCGCTCGAACAATATAATAGCTTGTGTATAATTTCTATCAGGATATCTTCATCTGCATTTTTGAGTTCGTCACTACATAGTATAAAACAAAGTCGCTTTCTCTGTCCCTATATCCCTATGTATGCTTAACACTACACAACGGATTTTGAGGCGGTTTTTTTTTAATAGGTAGAGTGATTGAAGAGGAACTTTTATATGTATAATACGTTCAGTTTTTCTGTAGTGTATTTAGTATCAGCATTGCACCCGTGCGAAGCCGGTCGATTAAAAGTATGCTTTTATCAAAACAGAAAATGCTTCTATGCATTATTCGCCTTTATTTATTTCAAGTACTTTACGAACACTTGTAATATTAGTACGCAAATATCGCGAACACCTAAAACCGAATCAATCTAACGCTATCTAAAGATCTCGTTTTCAACAGACGATCAAAAAACTGTCAAAATGTTTTTGAGTATACTTTTATCACGACTAAAGCACACTCATCGTTTACGCTCGTTAAACATTTGATTAATAGAGGCAAAAACGTTGCGAGTGCGCCTTTTTTGTACATTTGTATTTGAAATGCGGGAACTACAAGTGTGTAAACTGTAGCGTTACTCACTGTTGATAGACAGGCAGTGGCGGACTAACCTGTCAAAGGCCCGGGGCGGCAAGTTCAGGGTCTTAGTGTAAAAAGTTTTTTTTTATTTCACACTAGTGGCCGCCCGCAACTTCGTCCGCGTGGAAGTGGTGGCGAGCATTTCCCTTTACTGCTCTGTTCCTATTGATTATAGCGTGATGAAAACTATACTATAACCAGCTCAGGACTATGAACATTAAACGTACCAAGTTTCGTTAAAATCCGTCGAGTAGTTTTTGTTTCTATAAAGGTTATACAGACAGTCAGACAAAAATTTTACTAATTGCATTTTTGGCATCAGTATCGATCCCTAATGACCCCCTGATAGTTACTTTGGAAATATATTTCATGTACAGAATTGACCTCTCTACAGATTTATTATAAGTATAGATTTGTACGTATACAAATGACCCTACTACGGGGCCCCCAACCCCTGACTAAGGTAAGGTAAGGTAATAATAAGGTACTAGTATGTTTTCTAAGGCTTATTTACTATTTGGCGGACTAAGGGGGGCCGGAGGGGGCGGTCCGCCCCGGGCCTCCAGTCCTAGGGGCCTCCAAATGGTTGATAATTCCAATAGGTAGGTAGATCAAATAGTAAATAAGCCTTTGAAACATACTAGTACCCACTTAAGAGGAAGTCTGGGGGCCCCGTAGTAGGGTCATTTGTATGTACAAATGTGAAATAAAAAAAATCTTTTTACACTCAGGGCTCAACTTGCCAACACGGGCTTCTGACAGGGTTAGTCCGCCACTGCACAGATATTTTCAAGGTACAAAATTTAAAATAAAGTCAGGTGAATTTTACCAATTCTGGCACGCAAATTTACAAGGAAAATACAATAAAGTCAAGCAATTGTTTAAACTACATGAAAGTAACTGAAGATCATCATCATTCACTTACTAGGTTTGTTTATATTTTTAGCACTATAGGCTATCCCAACAGATCTTGCACATAAAACATTTCATTTCTATCAAATCAAATTGTGAATCCAAACCATTCTCAAATCCATTTAAACACAGAGTAAAGAAATCATCAAAATAGATCCAACCATTTATGAGGAGTTTAGTGATAACCACACGAACAGAAAGTCAAAGTCAAAGTCAAATTATTTATTTCGTCTTAGGAACTTACAGCTCACTTAACGAAAGTCAAAAACTACTA